>VZTY01035328.1:232108-280574 GCA_013400935.1 Turnix velox
TCCAGAACTGGATGCAATACTCCAGGTGGGGTCTCACCAGTGCCGAGTAGAGGGGCAAAATCACCTCTCTGGACCTGCTGGTCACACTCCTCTTGATGCAACCCAGGATTTGGTTGGCCTTCTTGGCTGCGAGTGCACACTGCTGGCTCATGTTGAATTTGTCATCAACTGACACACCGAAGTCTTTCTCTTCAGAGCTGCACTCAAGCCACTCTCCACCCAGCCTGTATCTGCGCTTGGGATTGCTTTGACCCAGGTGCAGGACCTTGGCCTTGTTGAACTTCATGAGGTTGGCTTGGGCCCACCTCTCAAGCCTGTCAAGGTCCCTCTGGATGGCATCCCTTCCTTCAGGTGTATCAACTGCACCACACAGCTTGGTGTTGTCTGCAAACCTGCTGAGGGTGCACTCAATCCCACTGTCCATATCTCCTACAAAGCTCACATTCAGGCTCTCCTTAGGAGTGGTTTGGAGTTGACAGTCTCACTGGGAGATATTTTCCTTTAGTTCTCTTCAGTGTGGAAGAGGATTAATTTCTTTTATAATCGTTTAATTTCCTTGGTTTCCACTGTGGAGCTCACCTTCAACCACTTGAATTTACTGTGTGGTACAGAAATGGGTATGCATATATACATAGGTACAAATCGTTTGTGTATGTATTGTGGTTATGCATTCAGTTCCTTCTTATTTGTAGAGAAGGAAATGTTGAGGGTATGATTCTTCATACATATGTGTAATCAAAGGTGGGAAGCATTCCAGAGCAGCTGGGTGAGACCACTTGTCTAGCATTGATGAATTAAGCATGGATCCTTGTTATATGTTCCATAATTCCTTGCGGGAGGTGGAATTTTTAAGAGGTGGAGAAGTTAGGGCAGCAACAGCAAATCTGCAAGTGTGTGGTAAGGCAGAAGCTGAATTACTCTTTTTCAGTGGAGTCCATTGGAGGTAGCAGATGGAGGGATTTCACTTGTCAGCTTCCTGGCTGATGATGATTTGTCCTTTTCTTGTGGAAACTACATTATTAGGTTTGTTAGGAAATGTTGCACAGGATCCAGAGGTTGTGAAAAAGATGAGCTGTGCTGTACCAAGAAGCTAAGATGTCTCATCATCATTGCCCTTTCCTGAAAGCATGGCACAATGTACAGATACTAGCTGTATGCAGCTGTTGCTCATGTTCATGAGGGTTTTCTAAGGATGAAAGCTTTTTGTAGGAAGAAGCGGACATAGTTTGGGTGGAAGAAACTACTGAGGTGGATATTAGTCCTGTTGCTTTTCCACCAGTTTGCTGTTTGTTCTTGGCTTTCCTCTTGTTCAGAAGACACACACTCTCAAGTGTGTGTCTCAGGAGGGCTCTGAGGCAGGAAGGGTGCGCCCACCTTGCTCACCTGCCAAGTTAAAAACTGCATGATCAGGACATCACAAGGATTCCATCCTTTATTTACTGGTATGTCCACCTCATGGAAAGACTCACTCGGAAATTACTGGGCTGTGATGTACAAATTATGTTCTGAAAGAAGTTGAGACTCTTAAGGTGTTTTGTGTAAGCAATATATTTATTACCCTGCAAATCTGTCTTTTTTTTTTTTAATTTTCCATTTTTGGATGGGTAAATGGCAGCAACCACTGGAGTCAGCTGTGAATGGACTTGAGGAAGTTTAGTTAGTATTCCAGAAAGCAGTCCTGCTCCCCAGACAGCAGAGTTGCAGTGACAGGGAGGAATAATAAAGCGTTCAAACTGAAATCAATCCAGCAGTTACTTAGCCAATACCTGCAGCAAATTTGGCATATTAAAGACCTCTCAGTGCCAGTTGATGAAATAATTTCCAGACACTTTTCTTCCAGCACACCAATAACTGCTCCTCCTTCATGTGCTTGGTATAATGCTTGTTGTGGAACTATTAAAAACAATAAAACATATTCCCATTAGGTATTTCAGTTTACAAACTAAAAAGTGGTAAAATGGATGTCAGGGATCTCAGACTTTTCAGTTTTGTAAAGGTAGAAATTATTTTTCAGCCATGATAAGAGGCACAGAGCTGGAACCGTGCTTTGTTTTCAATATCATGTGTAGGTTTTGCAGGCACAAGTAGAAAGTATGGAGGGGAAGTCTGATCTGATTGTCATTATTACACACAGAGATACTGAAGGGATGCAATCTTATTGAAAACTGTGTTTTTCTCTAAAAGTGTTCTATTTACTGTATATTATCACATGTTACTGCAATGGAGAAAGCTTGCCAATTAAAAATTCTTTTTCTTACTCTCCTGTCCATTTCTTTGCGTTATCCACTTGTTTGCTTGTGTGTTTGGGGTTTTTTGTTGATTTTTTTTTCCAGTTTGGACATGACTTTTTCGTATTTAAAATATCATCCTCTGTAGATTTTGGATTTACATAGTAAGTAGTTGCATCCATGTCAGCAGGACAGTTGCCTCAAATGAAGCATTGTGTCTGTATGCATGCTCACATGGGGACACGCACATGTAAAAGCCTCCTGAGATTACTGGCTGGAGCACATGTGTGGATCACTCATCAGTGCTTCAGATGGCAACCATCCACACTGAAGCAGCAGCCTCACTCACCATAGGGGGACATTTCAAAGTGCACAAAGTTAAGTGCATGCATTAATGTGTGGCTGTGGCTCAGTCATTTTTCTTCCTGATTAAAGCCTCTGTATAAACATACATAGAGAACATAATTCATTCCTTTTTGAAAGAAAAGTAGAAAGCCCCCAAGAGAAAATAGGAGCTCTTGAGCCCTAACACAAGCTGTAATTAAGCAGAAATCCAAAATAATATCTTTGCTTGGCAAAAAAGATCCTAATTCCTGCCATAAAACCTGGCAATGCCATTAAGTTCAGATCAGTTGAAGCAAATGTACATGAAGAAACAGTGGTGCCCTTAGGGACTCTGCGAGCTTGAATATTAGAAAATTCCCATCTGGTGATCAGCTTATGAACCACAGGAAGTGTAGAAATTTGCTGGCAAACTCTTCAAAACTGTTCCGCGTCCTGAAAAGACATTAGCAAGGAGGCTATATTTTGCCTGATGCTGTTTCTGCCACATCTGGTGTGAAAGCTTGGTACTACCGAGTCCAGAGTCAAGAACATAATGAATTTAAGTGAAAGGAGATTTCACCTCAAATAAGGTTATATCTGAATCAGAGTTTTGCAGATGGCTTAGTTCTGCTATTAAATTTGGTGAGCTGATGGCCCTGAGGATAGATCTGCTAAAACACAACAAAGGTTTTCCTGCTTTGGCCTTGTGTCCTGTGTTTCCTTGGCCCTGACCTTGCAGTATAGGTGCAGGCATACATTCGAGACGATGCAGGCATTTTCTACAGTAACAAATGTTTTATTAACTTGCTAAAATATGCAGCTTATCATTTCAGCAGCTGTCTTCCTCAAGGGTTTGGCAGGAATTACAAGTTGCTTGAGCAAGTTGATTAGCTGAGAGGCAGTATGTTTTACTAGCCATACCACCACAGCCTAACTTTCCAAAGGTAGTGGTCCCCTAACTGAGCTATGCTTGTATGAGAGACTAAGGACTCTACAGAAAAGTTATCCTTAACTTGAGCGACCTTTGAAGCAGCTTCATCTCTCTGCCATTGTCTCCAGATGTTACACAGTGCTTTTGAGCCAGCTAGCATCTTCTGCCTTCCCACCAGGTCTTGCAGTGAGTTGCTATGGCCTGCTATGTCTCATCAGACTTCAGTTCAGGTTTGATGTTCAGCAGCAAGGACCATACCTGTAATTTCCACCAGTTTCATTCCCTTGATGCTGCAGAAGAGCCTTAGGATGCTGACTTTGAGAGAACAACTGCAGGTTTCCTCTTTCTTCCTATATGGGAATGATTGTAATTTGGGAGAGATGATCCTATTCACTTTCTTTAAGAAAGGAAGAAAGATTCTTGAAGAAGACATGAAAAGGCACATTTTGCACAACAAAAAGTAAGCATAAATTGACATATTTCCCAGAAAATCTGGCAGTACTAAAACTGGCAGCTGTATTTCCCATTTTCCTTTGAGGAGACCATGTCAGTGATTCAGGAAACAGGAAAGCATCCAAAGGGAGCTTATGGTAGTAGGCAGCTGAGAACTGAGAAGGCGGCAACAGCTACCAAATTTGGTGATGGGTGGCAAATGTGTGTAAGTGTATGTCTAATGCCTCAGCACATTCTTACAAGTTCTTGAAAATAGTGAAATCGCAGAATTAGATACTTCTGCTGAATTGGAGCTGAGGGCTCCAAATACACAGGCAGCTTCTGTCCATCTTGACACTTACTCCAGGGAGTCTCTGCAAGGATGTAATTCAAGGATCAGTCCAGGAATTCAGGGTTGCATTTGGATGTGAGTGAAAAAACTGTTTGCCATACTCTGCCATAACTCAGCCAGAATTTTTAAGGAGTAGCAAGTGGTAACAAATAATTTCCCCAGTAAAGCAGATTATTAGATTTTGTTGAATTTATTATAGTGAGAACATGTATTCCATCTTTTACACTGAGTTGCCCCCTGGGTTTCTAGGCAGATGGAGCAACTCTTGCAAATAGGCAGGTAAGTTCAGATTGAATTCTGGTCTTTATGTAGTCTCACTTGTTCTTTACTTAGCTAGAGCATAAGTAATAGTGTCAGAATGTGCTTGTAATGTAGTGTTTGATGGTACCTGTAATAGAACAGTTACTGGGTGGGATATGAAAAAGCATCATGAAACTGGCTAGAGCTAGAGTTCCTGCTTTTCCATATAAATACATGTCAACCGATTACATTTTTATGGAATTTCAAGTGAATTCCAAGTGAAGCCCTGGACAATAGATGCTTTGGCAGGTCTCTGATCTAAGAATCTTTCCATATAAATATTCAGTGTGATTCAAAGTGAAGTGGTTTTGGACTCCCACACACATAGAATTTACTGCTTGCCTCTATGCTGAGATCTGACCCAAACAAGGCAGAATTTGAATTTTCTTTGTAAAACTGACTCCACTCGTTCTGCACATTATTCTTCCTGTCTCCCCTTTAGTGTGTTAGTCTGCTGACAGTAGAGTACACAGCCCTTAGCAGCTGGTTTGTGGAACCATCAGTAAGGAAATTATATGATAAATAGTAGGTAGCCAGGTTTACTGGCACTTTATTCTGCTTCAGCAGTTTTTAGCCTGACTTTGGAGAAGTCATTATGTGGTTTTTCTTAGGGGTTGCAACAGGAGATGGCTACAGTGTAGTAACTTATTACACATACACTTGAGTTATGATGCTCACCAGCTGTATTGCTCATGTGTAAATAATAAACTGTGAGATGGATAATTATGTTGAGTTTTGATATGCAGCTCTGCTTGGGTTGGTGCAGGGCTGATGGAGACAGCTCCCTGTGCCATGATGGAGTATGGCTGTTTCCCATATGAAAACAGCAAACAAGATGCCACCAGGATATGCAAACGAGCTTAATGTGAAGGATTTCAAAAAGGTGTTCCTTGGAGATTTAAAAATAAGTTGATGATACTTTTCCCTGCATAGGCCCAACAATGGGGAATACCCTTTGTATGCTCATTTTCTGATTCCTTACATAGGGGAAGATAGACAATGACATAGCAGCATTAAATTGTGATTGACTGTGTAAATACTGGGGCTGCTTTTAATGAGCGTGTGCTCAGGCTGGGTGAGGATGAGACAGGGATGAGGCTTGATGCACTGAGTGGGATTGCTTGTCTTGGCCAGGTAGAGCCCGTCTTGTCAGACCTGAATAAGGGTGACAAATACTCTCACTAGTACTCACTCTTCAGAGTCATGGAGGGCAGAGAAAGACTGGCCTGTACATCTATGAGGGCATGAGTCCCTCCTTGACTGAAAAAATGGTAGCAGATTTTCTTACATTAAGATGCCACACAGTCTGCTTTTAGACCTGTTTGCTTTGGCCTACATTGTTGTGATCAAATACCAGTGAGGTAGGTAAAGACCAGGCAGAGAGATGCACTAAAAGTCAGTTCTCATGCCCCTTTCCTCCTTCTTCACCTTGGTGCCTGGTAGGGAATATGTTTCAGGAGGTGGCGGCAAACATGCTCCACTGGAACAATGACAGCCTGCTCAGGGGGGTACCTGGTTACCTGTGGCCTACATTTACTCCTGCTGAAGCCCAGGAGTGCTCAGCATGGGAAGTGAAGCTCGTAAGACATTGCATGCATTGGTCCAGTTAGGGGAGCAGAACCAGAATTTAAGCTACTGTGAGTTTGAGCTCCCAGCTCCCAGTGGGAAGTGACAATTATTTTTCATTTAGGGTGCCTAAGCCCTGACTCAGTAAATGGGAGAAATGTGCTGTGACTGATCACATGCTGGTGATGTTCCACAAACAAGCTGTGAAACTGGAGAGGCCAACTGTGAGATGTTTCCAGATTTTCCTGAAATACTGGGAATGTTTCCTCAGAATTTATGTGAATTCCCCTTTGTCCCCTCGTTTTACTCCCTCAGGGCCATGTGGTTTGTTCCTCTCGTTCTTTCTCCCATTTAAAAACATAATAATAAAAAAACCCAACTCCAAGGGAGAAAATCTTTCTTTTTTTAAAACTTTGTCTAGTTGTCTGCTTTCACAGATAACATAATCAAAGAGGAGGTTTACATTTTGCTGAATAGGAAAGGCAGGAAATAAAAAAAGAGCGAGTACCTTAAAGAATCAGTAGTCAAAACCAAAATAGGCTTAGTTTTACTACCAGCATATAGCTTAGGTTTTCTTTCTCAAAGCATTTCAGTAAATCCATGACATGACCTCATGTCTGTATTTCTCAGCTTTTGGTGTTGGGCAAACATGTGACTTCATCCAAAGTGGCAATCACCTAATAATTATGTAGTATCATTTTTTTTGTGTGTCTGGAGATGCTTGGCATCTCATTTGAATTTTGAGCAGTGGTGTCTGGTACCTCTCAAGTGGTGAGTGTGGTCAGCAGTAACCTCCTTTAGGCACCAGATTGCCCAGTGTGATGGTGCAGAGAGCCGTGGTCTATGCATATTGTGTCTTCCAAAGCTGGGAGACCATCTTGCTGCAGAAACAGTGGGCAACTGTGGGGCTGGCTTGTGCTTGGCCCCTCAGCGCAGAGTCCATGAGGATGGCAGGGGCACATTTCCCCTATTGTCAGCCTGGTCACTGAGGCTCTGTGGAAGCAGCAGGGAGCAGGAGCCCTGGCAGCTGCAAAACCCCCTGTACCGCAAAGGCCTTGGAAGAAACAGGGCAGAGGAGCATAGTGCAAGCTGGTTTGCCAGCTATGGAGACAAAGGAAGCACCCTTCCTTTTTAAGAGTGGTGTAAAAAAATGAATCCCACATTCCTCAGTGTGTTGCAGTTAAGCATCTTCAGTACAGCAGTTCCCAGTTGTGTTTCTCTTTTAACTGATTTACTCCAGATAGTAATTTCTTAGAGTACTGCCTTGCTTTCCACTGTAGGACTGTATATACATCTCTGAGGATAGATTTTTAAATTTTTATTGTATTCTCTGCTTTGGCTTTTTGTGCTGGAATGATTTTTTTTTCCCTTAATAAAAAGATAAGTAAATTAGGAATGCTTATGAAAGGTTTGATGGTTCTTTTGATCTGACACTTCACATATAGGCACATAATTATTTATTAAAGACTTTTTTACACTCCTTTTGATTTAGACTATAAAAAGAAAATACTAAAATTAGTAAATAAATATTCATGCCAACACTGTGAGCCAAACTCTCCTCTCAGACAGACCTGACTGACTGCAGCAGGGAAGGAGAATGTGACCTGCAAGTCATAGTGGTGTTGACACATGCTTTTCAGTATCTGTTTTTTCTTCATGAATGTTGTTTTTGAAGAGTCGTTGGAGATACTTAGATTCAGGAACTTTGCTTGTTTTTTCAGATCCGCCTCACCTCTTTCCAGCATTCCACCCGCCTGTACCAATTGATGCAAGACATCATGAGGGACGTTACCATTACGAACCATCTCCCATTCCTCCTCTGCACGTGTGAGTATTCAGTATTTCCCCTTGCTTCAGTGGCCCGGAAGGATGGGCAAGTATATGGAGCTTTGCAATGCTTAAAGCCATGCACTTGGAGCACTTTGTCAGTCTTGCCAGAAAGTGAGATTTACTTTTGGAAAACATCAAGGTTATCTGTTTTATGAAGCAAAACCCAGGCTGGTGTCTGCGGTATTCTTTTTATAATAGGTGGCTGTCAAGTGTTACCTGTTTGTTTTGCTGACATTCATTCTGTGTACTGTTGTTCTATAAATTCTAAATTAAGAAGTGCTGAACCCTGTGAAATACAGCCAGGCAAAATATGTATTTTGTCAGTATTAGGTTTGGGATTCTTCATATCTAAAATTTACTCTCATGCCAAAGTTTTTTTGTTCTTTTTACCCAGTAGACTGCTATGAAGCATAAGGTAATTTTTGGTAAATTTTCATACTTTCTGTTGTATGCACGCACAGGCAGTTGGTTGATTGATGGGAATGTCGCCCAAACAAAATAGCAAATGTGATAGAGCACATGGTTTACACAAAGATAAAAGAAATGAATACCAGTGATAACATGCATTAGAAAAGGGTGGTAGTGGTGAAATCCTGTAGAAATAAATATTATCTTATTCTATATGAGGAGACAGATATCAGCTTTGCAGAGTAAAACAGTTGTGTCCAGCAAACTGCTCTATACCATTAAAAATGGCACTGGAAAGCAAGGCTTGGTGCTTAACAAGAAGACTTGATATATACATTAAATCATATCTTCTAATCCCCTCTCATACTGAGAAAATACAAGAAGAAATGAACAAGCAATGCTTTGAAGAATAATGCTAGTTGTTTAGACGGCAGATTGCTGTGCTATGGCTATTAGTTACAGCTGTGTAATTACACATATGCAGAAGAAAAATGAAGTTGTTTTAAAACAAGTCCTCCTCTGTGAGCAGAATTAATTGATATTAACAATCCTAACTACGTGCCCAAGTACACACACAATATTTTACTAACAGCTTTTTTGGGTCAGTCTCCTATTACTGTATTATAATTTCGGAGCAGATTTGCCTGGAGGTAAGTAATAAATCTGTGTTGCAGTCTTCTTGGGCACTAGAGGAAAAGTGGGTATTTATAGAAAAAGAGAATACAGAAACTTGTGATTTATTCTTCAGACTTCCTCTGATGCAGCACTGTTTACACCACAGGCAACCACGTCATAAAGTATACTCAAACATATGCTTAAATATGCTGTTAAAAACTGTTGTAAGCTGAAGGAGGCAGGCTCAGACAGAGTTGTTATGTGGTCATCCTCAATTTTGCAGTGCTGTGAATGTTATGCCTGGATGTTTTTATGAGCTGGAGCTAGTTGGAAATTTACCTTAGTCTTTGGTGTGAGGCAGATAGGTTTGGGTGCCTTGGAAAGTGTTTTAACCTGCATCAGCAGAGGACCATGATCCTAAATTTAGGTACCATATGTGAGTCTTCGCCAGGGTTTCTGAATCCCCTGCTATATGGGACCCTGCCTGCCTTCACTGGTTGTGCTGAGCCCTCTCTGGAGCCTGAGCCTCAAAATCCCAGCCTGTACAGTTACACATTTAGTGAGGACTTTTGGGTGAGTAGGCCACCATTTCCCACTTTGGGGAACAGTGAGAGATCAGGACTAGCAGCCTATGATGCTGGTGCCATGATTTCTTTAAGAGCCCTCAAGGATATTGAAAATGCCTACTTTGTTTGGCATTCAACTGTAGTCCTCTCTGATGCTGAAGGCAGTGCTCTTTCAATGTAAAGGTGCTGCACCCCCCTGCTTACCACCATAGCCTGGGGTGCAGCCGTGCTACCGCCAGGCCCTGCAGCAGCTTGCTAGAGTTGAGGAGACGTTAGCACGATGTGATATGTCTGCAGGCAGCTGCTTTAGAAATATACTCTGATATCAAGCCAAGCTTTCAACTGAAAATTTCCTTGATACTGGTAATTTATTTTTCTGTTGAATTCTATTGATTCTTCTGCCCATTAGGTTTGTGTTGCTATTGAAATGATGAGCTGTACTAAAACTTTGGAGCCATCTTGGTTGGTGAAATGAAATGTAATATGCAATTAAGCAACTTAATAAATCTGTTGGACTCCCAACAGCTTCTTTGTACATTTTAAGGCTTGCAGTTTTCAGGAATACGTTTTAACTTGTGTATGAGGTAGACACCCAGCAGTTTTCTTGAAATTTTTATGGAACCTCCTGTGGGTATCACTTAGGAATGTTAGATTTGGAATAGTTTGGAGCCATTACTTGAAAAGCTGTTGTAATGTCCATTGCAAAAAAGTGAAAGAGAATAAAGAAATGGGTCTGAGAAGGTATTTAAGGGTTCAGAGAAAAAATGACAGAACCAGTAGTTAGGATACAAATGTTTACCTACTGTTTCATCACTGACATCACTCTATGAATGCTTTTTTCCTCTGCTTCATAGTGCTCTCGAGTGTATGTATGTAATATAAACAAAAAAAGAGGCCAACAATTGGCAGGATTCCAGTTACACAGTCTCCTAGAAATGCATTCCAGAACCTTCAAACCTTAATGGAAGCAGCAGAAAAAATATGGAGAGGCCTTGTCCACATGATACCTACAATGTGCACACATAATTTTGAACAATGGGTAAGGGAAAAAGAAAAAAAGAAGCGTGATTTTTAAGGTGTTACAGGGCTCTTACATACTTACTGCTCTAAAGATATACATGTATTCATATTTATATATGTAGTTTAATTGCTGATGGGCAGGAAGGATTGTTGTATCCCAAATTTCAGCCTTGAGCCAAGTTTTGTAACTGAGTTATAAGCCCCTAAAAGATGGGTTTATGTTTATGATGGAGTTGCTGACAGATGCTTATGTATAGTAGGACTAGCAGGCATTGCTGTAATTATGCTATCGTATCATATCATTAAAGATTTCAATTGAAAGAGGTTTATAAATTGCTCTTCTTCTTAGATAAACCACCCTACATTAAGGCATCAACGATATGGTGCAGAATTAAATTAAAATCTCATAAAATGAAATATGTTCTGTATTAGCTGCTTGACACTTAATTTGCCTCTGAATGAGTAGAGGAAATCACAAATTAACCTGCCTTTGTTTTTCCAGCCATGGCTTATTAGGTGTAAGAACAACTGCAATTACAGCCCAATAATAACCCCCAACCCTTATGAATATGTACTGAAATGTGTCACTTTGTGTTACCAAAACCTGTTTGTTAAGACTATGTAGTTATCCTTGAATTTTTACATAACATCTTTGGTTAATGCTTCAGGGGAGATGTATGAAGCTCAGGTTGTTCTTTAGCAGCAACATATGAACAGCATAATTGGAGACGGAGATTGTGTTTTCTTATTTATTTATTTATTTCAAGGCATGAATTGTAGTTTAAAGAAGTATTCCAGTAAACTGTAATTCAGTTTTGCCGGTTTTCATTGAACTAGGAAGTTAAATTACTTGTTAAATGTAATATGATTAAAATACACCAAAAGAAGCATGGCTTCAGTAATCCACTTATTCCTTTGTTTTTCTTTGTGGCTCTACTTGTCTACATTTTCCTCGATTTTCGGAAGTGATTTCCGAAGTAAGGTACTAAAGGAGAAACCGAACATAATCTGTATCTTGGTCCTTGATACTTGCCAGGTCATTGAATAAGTTTGATGCTTTCTCTTGCTGGTGTGCAGTCATTCAAAATCATGCTGCTCCTGCTGCTGAGGATAATACGTATTACTTTAGTCATGGTATTCTTCTTTTACTCCTGGAAAAAAAAAATCAGAAGTTTTTGCTATCACCTCAGTCTTCCAGCCCCTTGATGGTTTTGTTCAGCTTTACTGAAATGAGAACTGTTGGCATTGAGCAGAGAAAGAATAAGGGTGTCTTGACTATTTTTATGACAGTGGAAGTGTAAACAACTTTGTCGTCCCATAACTTGTAAAATGTGACTTACCCATGGTGAGGGTTTTTATTAACTAAATTTTTATTGATTATTATTAATTAATTTTTATTAATTAAAAATAAAGCTCCTGAGGCTAGTGCAAACTTCTGTTGACAGAAGAAGCTGAAAATTCTTCCAAAAATAAATTGAAGGGATGGATCACAGTGATTTAGGAAACTGCTGTTCTTGGTCATTCATTTATTCATTTCTTCCCACACCTTCAACAAGTTGCATTAATAGTTTTCTTCCAATCTGCTTTATTTTAAAGTTTGGTTGGACCACCTTTGAAGGTGACCTGTTGCTGTAGCTGTGAAGGAAGCATGCTGCTGTAGAGTTGGGGCAGGGGACAACTGCTCTGTGGCAATATCAGGAAAGCTCCAAGGTGGTGGTCAGAGTACACCCCAGAGCAGATACTGGATATGTCATGGGAGGCTACTAGAAAGTTAAAATTTCAGGACTGAATACACCTTGCATGTTCCAAAACCTTAATCCATTTAGTCTCTCTCTCTCTCTGCTGCCATCCTCAATTTTTGTTAGCCCTGGACATGAGTAAGGGTAAATCTGAGAGAAGTTGCACTGATGTTATCTATATGCTTATGGCCAGGTAAAGCTACTCTTCTAATGAGGCAAGGTAAGCTGCCCACTTTGATTCTAAGAATCATTGCTACTCTGGAGTTCTCTTTTTTTCTAACTGCTTGTTGAGGCTTATGGCATCTGAGTTTGACAGACTGAAGCCTGAAATGATGCACATTCAGATAATAGTGCACATGCCTAAT
Organism: Turnix velox; assembly: GCA_013400935.1. Taxonomy (NCBI): domain Eukaryota; kingdom Metazoa; phylum Chordata; class Aves; order Charadriiformes; family Turnicidae; genus Turnix; species Turnix velox. The sequence goes on from VZTY01035328.1 coordinate 244,785, forward strand.
GCAAATGCCTTGAACAGATATCTTGAACTCTGAATGCACCAGTACTAAAATAAAGCATGTATTTTTGCTTGCAGTCAGCATTTAGTTGATAAAAAGAGAGTCTGATTCTTAGATATGCTATTTCATAACTAATTTATACAGACATGAATTACACAAGGGTGAAACAGAAAGGAAAGTCAGGTCTGGATGCTTAGCTTTCATCAGTCTCTGATTCTGGATCATGCAGTACAAGGAGGGATGTCCATGCCCAAGAAGATTAAAGAGTTAGCTCTGCAAAATATCCTTGATCATGTGAGAGAAACTGCTGACCATACATTTGATAGGATGTTTAGGTTTTTCTATCTCTGTTACTGGTTTTTTAGTCACATTTTGATTTTTCCTTCACACTTTCATTCCCAAGTGCTTATTCCTTCTAAAAATCTTAGTGTTCAATTATCTTAAATCTTTCACCTTCTGCTTTGCCTTTGTGTGCGTGTAGGCTGGAGACTTGGAAGGGAGTCCATCAACTTGTCAGAACATTCACTGATCTTTTCACAGTGGTGAGGAGAGCCCCACCCAGTGTGAAAAACATCATTCATCAATTCAATTTGCTTTAATTGCTGTAAGAGTTGGAATGGGTTTCATTGTTTAGCCAGGAGCCATCTAAGACCAGCAGGCTCTTGGGACATGCAGAGATTACTGTGGTTACAGCTTTCCAGAATCATCCATGAAAGCATTTTCTGTAAGCAGGGAGAAGTCTTGTAATAAATGGGATGCAGCCCAAGAAACCTGTCCCTGGAAGGGAAGTGCAGCATCAAGAATAAGCAGATGCTAATAGCCTAAGAGGATTTTTATCGCAAGTCTCTGAGAAGGAAGCAGCATTGTCTGGTGGCTCGTTAAGGTTATTCGAAGTTTGTTATACATCATAGCAATGTGTGTTGCAGGCTCTGCAAACAGTGTGTATGCCTGTTTTCTTAGTGTCAGAGTAGCACAGCAATAGTAATTCACAGAAGTAAAATAGCAGGGCCACGTGCCCACACATAAACTTCAGCAGGTAGTCTGTTCAGTGCTAGGCTTTTTATGAAGTGGGGAAGAGGAAGCCTGAGTCTAGACCAGGATTGCAATGTTTCACTCAGCCTGTGGTGTTGCATCATTTGAAATAGTGAATCAGTGTTTTGTTTAGCTGTTGGTACTTGTTTAATAATATTTACCTTATGACTTGCAGACCATGTATTAAAAGATTCTATGAAACTGGAAAAAAGTTTGGAAAGCAAATTATTGGTGGCATATATATGTTGTAGGGAAAAAGAGAGTGTGTGAGTCTTTGATTCTGAGACTCATTTTGGAAAAAAAAAGGAGGTAAAAATGTAAGTAAAAAAGAGGCAAATATTTTTTATGTTTTAACTAAGTTTAATTATGTGGGTTTGTTTAGGTAAGCTGTAGACTGAAGTTTCTGTACACTCCATTCAACACACAATTGTCACAAATTTGTTTCTGTCCTACTAGGAAATATGTCTTATTTAAAAGTTCATTTCTTATGGCAAATAAATTCTATATCAAATATGGATTCACTATTAAAAATCATCCCCATTTTTAGTAAGCTCATATACATGAAAGTCAACAGAGTTGCCTCTAAGCGCACCAGATTACATTTGGTTCACATCATTCATCTGTTTCCGTGGCAGATAATACTTTGTGACATAATAATTTTCTCTGGAGTAGCTAATTGTAATGCCAAGGAACTACAGATTTATAAAGGAGAAACAATAGCAGCAGATAAATACTGTGTTGGCAGAGGCTCTTTGTTCTCCTCACACAGCCAGCTTAGTTTGGGGTGGTTAGAGGAGTTACAGTATTTGAAATAAGAGGAAAGTTTTGTTGAGAGTTTTAATTTAAAAAGAAAATGCTTGGAAAAAGATATGGTTTGCTGTGTTAAAAATCCTTTGGTAGAAACTTCCCAATCTTCTGTTCCTTTTTTTTTGAGAAAAGTCCTCAAAAGGCAGCAGCACCCAGCCTTAATGAGAAAGGCATGATTTCACCAACGTGCTGCTGATCGACCACCTCTCATAATACGGTCACTAGGTAGCAGCAACAACTTGGAGCACTTGGTGACATAGAGGGAGGAAAGAGGGAAAAACCCTCAGTGGTCCTGAAGTACACAGCTTTGCTGGTCTAATGGGAGTCGATTGCCTGAACCCCACTTGGGTGGCACAGGTCCTTTTGATGTCAGAAGGGGCTCGCACCTCAGAGAGGTTTGGCTTACGTATTGTCAGAGAAACAGTTCCAAAGTTTATCAGCAGTAAGGTATCAACACTGGATGGTGCTGCCTCTTAGCTGCTCTGCCCTGTGTGAACAGTTAATGGTGCTTAGACAAATTTTCAGCTGCCAGTGAGAAGTGATTCCCTAAGGCAGGCTTTCAAACCAGCATGAATTAAGAGGCGATGGAAGCAAAATGAATGGCCAGTAAAGTCATGTCTCAGGACACTTAGTTGTATCTAACATTTTTCTGTAGGCTGAAGAAGAGCCAGGCATGCCTTCAAGCTTTTGGGGTGCTTCCTGTGTGTTGATGTCTACATGAGTGTGTGTATTTGTGTGTTTGCCTGCATCCTCTTTATATAGTAGGTTGAATATCTTTGCGTGCATTTATGAGTATTTTTTGCTGTTCACCGTTCAAGTAATAGAAGGAGCTAACAAAAATGGAAAATTGGAGGGAAAATGTGCACAAAGCAAGTGGGGAAAAATACTTGTGGACAAAACCATGGAGAAAGTGTGGATCATTACCTTAGTTTAACATTTAACTGAAAATACATAGAATGGCTGCAATGCTAGAATTCTGCAGCTTGAAATTTCTATTATCTCATTCTGTTATCAGCAGCAAAGAATGCAAGCTCTAAATATAGTGCACATTCAGAGGCTCTGAGCCTGTGGTTTCTTGGACAAAATTCCTGTGTTCTTTGTGCTGTAGTCAGCAGTATTAGTTGAGTGAGCAGATATTGACTGTGGTATTCACGTGCAGTGAACCAGAAGCAAGCCAACTCTATAGAGGCTGCTGTCAAACTTGTTGCAGTGGCCTGTGAGGTACTGGACTGTGACAGACTCCTTTTTTTCAGTACAATTCTTCCACTCATGTTAAATCTTGCTTCAAAGAGAACTGAAATGTTACAGTCTTAGTGTTCTTTCTTTCTCTTTCTTTTCCTTTCTTTTTTCTGTGTTGTGAATTTGAAGTCCCTTAAGTGAGAGTAGGTATAAACTGGATGAAATGTGAGCACTGGGTGCATCTGCACGATAGGAACACAAAACATCTTCATCATACACTCACACAATCTTTCTGCAACTTAGACTCCCCCCTGCCCCAAAAGTGACATCATGTCCTATGATCTCTGAGAGCGGATTCAATTTAGTTCAGACTATTTTTCATCAAAGGAAGAAAAATCAAAAATTAAATAACACCTTGTTTTGCTTTTTCTCACCTTTTGCTCAATCCACTGTATGTTTATATATAGATACCTATTTGTGTACATACATGTCTGTGTTTCTAACAGAGAACAGGCTTTTGAGCTGTTGTCAGCTCTGCTTCTGACATGTAAGACTACCTAGTCATCCCTTCCATATTCTCTATTATATGATACTAAAAAAATAAAAGGCAAGGTCCTCACACCACCCAAAGAAGACTGCTCAATGGGTGTTTTATCTGAGTGCCACAGGGTGGGCTGGGCTGGCATTTGTGACTGTTAATTAATAGAGAAAGCAATTCAAAGAAAAATGTTACTCTGATTTTTGCTTTTAGGATGTTATATATGACCAAAGGAGAAGTTTGGACCTTATTTTAGAAGAAGCTTTATATTGAAATTGGGTTCTATGAAGTCATTATGAAAGGCCAGGCAAGAGGGCATTACATAGTCCCTTCCTCCAGCACTGAATGTGTAGGTCTGATCCTACAAATAGACTATACCTTGTTTATAATTAACTATACAGATGTGTTGGTAATTTTCTGGAGACCCCACAGAGATCTGACACAGAGGCAAAACATCCTGAAGGCCAGGAATACAAAGCTTACAAAGACCTGTCGTCTTTTTGAAAGCATTATTTATGAGGTGCTGTGACCATTGCTGTTAAGGATCAATGGAAAATGGGGAGTATTTCGCATGAGGGAGAATTTCTAAACATATCAGTTTTAAGTGGCTATCTCTTTAAAGATGCACATCTTTCAATCCTGTATCTCCTGTTGAAATTCAGGCTAGATTTATCATGCCTTTTCCACTGGCCTGTAGAAGAAAAGATTGATAGTCTAGTCCAGTTTATAGAGGCCACCAACACAAATAGTCCCATTTAACAACATTGAAGACAGATCTGGTGGGGAGAGCAGGAGCTGGATGACCAGGGGCAATCAGGTGTTCTCTACATCACCCTGGAAGATCACTATCAGCGTACACCATAAAGACAGTACTAAGAAGCCTGTGTAGCAGCCTCTGTCTTAGTTTGCCATATTTGCTCTTCAGAGGTCAGGCTTCCATCCTGACATAATTTGTGAGCTCTGTGTTTCTACTCCTGTAACTAGATTGAATTCCAAAAGTCCTGAGGAGGCAAATAAGTGGGTCATCCTGCTTGTGCAGGTGTGTTACAAGTTGGCTGGTTGGCTCCCTTTTGTGGGTTTTGTCTGCATGCCTACTTACCTATTCAGTCTAGGGGACTAATAATGCTTCTGGCATTTAGACTGAATTTACTACTCTAAAAAATCTGCAGTCAGAACATTCATTTGCTTTATGCTTAGTGTTTGGGGTTTTTTTCTGTCTGGACCCACATTAGAAGTGATGTCCTCACCCATTTCTAGTTCTTGAGGTTGTTGGAAGTTATCCAAGAAATTATTTTCTAATTCCATTTTTGCACTCAAGTAGAGCAACAGCAGCAGTATGAAGCCTTTATCTCTTGTTTCTTCTGATGGCCGTGGTATTCCAGTCATTACATAGTCATCGTTAGTGAGAACTGAATTGTAGTGCAGATTTATGTAGCACCACAATGGGGTTCATTCAGTGCCTGCAGGATCAAATAAGGAAGCTGGCTTGGCAGAGGGAAAATTTCCAAGCCTTATTTGAAAATGGAGTGTTTATTTGCTCTAACTTGCACCCCAGTCAGGTTCCACACCTAGACCTCAGATACTGGTAGAGAAAATATAAAAATATTCTGTTAGCAGAATATCCTTATCTCTCCTTTGATACGTGGGTCATTCTGTGATTCTGTGTGATTCTGTGTTTCATATACTTACATATCCTACTGCCCTCATAGATGTTGATTTGTGGTGATGCTTGGAAGGTGGGAGAGGCTCGGAAGCAGTTGTATTTTCAGAGGGTCACTCCTTGACTCCACAGCCTGTGGTACATCACTCTCATGTACTACACACTCGAGTCTGTCACTGAGGTGCACTCTCAAAGTAGCTTTTATTCCTTAAAATATGGATTTGTCTTGGGGAGAAGAGGCATTTCAGAAAATACTCTATGTATTTTATACTGAAATACGCATACAGAAAAAAATTATACAGAAATTTCTGTTTATCTTTTGATTTATTTTTTTTTCTGCTGCAAGAATTGCTGGGTAAGAAATTCTGGTTAGTTCTCTCTGTTCAGTAATAGTCACTAATCCTTGTGAATATCAATTTTAGGCTGTCTGCTAATGTTAGTACAGAGATGTGAAGCAAATTCAGCCATTCCTCAACAGAAATGATTAATGCTGAGCCTTCACATTGCTGTTTCTGTCAGGATTGCAGTTCTTTAAAGTTAGAATTTTAATCAAATGTTACCTTCATTGCTGAATTTAGGTAGCAAGTGCAATAGGAAAGACATTCAGTCACTGAATTTGTCTTGTATTGTTGCCAGCTTGCTTTTGTTTTAAACATTTAAAGTCTTATTTTCAGATACAAAATTAGAATTGAAGAAAAGGTTTCTTCTCTCAAATCTCAGTTGTGTAATATTTTGGATGTGACTTACAGAAAGCTGAGGAGTTTGCTTTGCTTTAATTTTGAATTTGGAAAAAGAATGTTCCATCACAGACATTGAGGAGAATGTTCATTTGAGGTAACATGAGAGACTTTTTGAGCACTTTACTAGGAGAAGGAGAGGCTGCCATACCACTGCCTTGGAGGGAAGGAGGAGTTAAGGCAAGAGGAGAAGGTGAAATTTGTTGAAACACAAGTGTTCTATGGAATTCTTCAGTGTAGGTAGGGAAGGCTTAGAAGATTCATTAGTGACAAAGTGAAATGAGGAGGGAAGTACTTAAGTACTATAAAAGCTTTGTTCTCTAACAAATTCAAAGCATTAAATTATGGCAGTAATTTTCCATCAGTTGAAAGTACTGTTTGTTTGAAACAATTGACTATTTGTGAAATTCATGTGTTTGTTGGTTTCAAAGTTTGGTTTTACTCATGCGGGTCCTACCCATTACAAGGTAAACTTCTGAGAATATCGTATGAATTTTTTTGAGATGTAGGACCAGCCTCAAGCTCTTCTTTGTGGTCAGACAATCCCCCTGGTGGATGCAGTAGTATGGCACTCACGCTGGGGTAGTGGATCCCAATTAGCAATGCTGTTTTCCACCAAGAGTATTGCTGCCATAGATAGAGTCACTGTTTGCATGCCATCTGCATACTCTTCTCATCTGTAAGCAATAGAGAAGCCAGGAGTAAGAGTAGAAACCACTTAAACTCTCTTTGTAGCTTTGGACCATTTGGGAATTTTTCTTCTCCCAGTCATTCATATATGTACGTTTTTTCTGTTGTGTGTAACAACTTCAAGGTAATTTTTTAAAGATTTTTTTCAGGCATTTTGTAAGCATTTTTGAACTAGCACACCATTCACCTGTCTATTGCTTGTATAGAGGCTGTCTTTGATGAGGTTTTTGTTATATGCAGCCACTGAAGTTTCAGCGTACTCAAGCATTAGAAAAGCCACTATTTGAGTGTCTTTGTTTTCTTTGTTGAGCTGTTTATTTTGCTTTCTTCCCACACAGTTCCCTGGCCTCACTCTGACAACTGCTTTTCTGCATGAATTACATTCCTCGGGGCCGCAAGTCTCCTAATTCTTCCAGTCGATTTGATTCCTGCCTGTGTGATTAGTCCTCTGCTTCAGCACACAGTTGGTCTGTGCCAAGCAAACTGCTTGCTAAGTGCCTTTAACATGAAGACCTAACTACATTTTTTAACCTCATTAGTGTATAGGGCACTGCTTCATTCCGGCTTAATAACATGTCCGCTATTGAATCATCACTTGCTCTAAAACAGGTTACAATAAGGTTACCTAAGTTGTCTGGTTGTCTTTTTGCATGACTGTGCTTTTGCTGGATAAGTTTCTTTGAGTACATGTCCAGTTTTGAAACATAAGTTGCTTTTGAAAGGAAACTTATTTTGCTCAGGTAGGTTTGCAGTACTAAGAATTTTTGAATTTATATGTTCAGAGAGAGAATTGGTGCCTACTTGGTAATAGCTAATCTAAGTGAAGAAAGACAGGAATAAAATGCGTGTTTGGGAGAAAACGGAAAGAAGACTTGTGAGAGCTGATAAATTTTCCTCCTTGTTTCAGCTTTAGAATTAAAAAGATCTTGTCTTCACCAGTTTTAAGTACAGACCTCTCTCTGTAATGCTGGATTTACAGCAATGTGGCCACAGGCTGTATTGGTTCGTTTGTCTCATGGGATCAATTTTTAGCTTCTCTGAAATTTAGATTTCACTTCCAGTCACGTGTAAACTTGAACGGAAAAGATATTAAAGGCCTTCCAAACATTGTAAAGGTGGTAAAAAAAAAATAAATAAAAGTTTCCTAAGAAGACAGTGTCACCAGGGAGCCAGGGGGAAGAAAGGAGGCTCTGGGTCACATGCCACTTGTGATGGTGCATTTGTGCAATTGCATAGCACAGCCACTCAGAGGGTGAGACTTCATGATTAATGGTGTTTATTCTTGACAGAAGCCTCCTTTATTTATCTGCAATACAGTTTAGTGATTTTATCAGTCACCTGAATGAAAAATATTCAGTCATACCAATATTGCAGTGTAAATTGAGTAGAGTCACTTTTTATTATATCTTTCAGCCTTATCATCGGCACAGTAATTTTCTAGCAGGAGTTTGATATAGAAAGGCTGGATTTAGCTGTACTTGACACAAAGCCTCTTCAATTTCCCCTAAAAGTTCAGGCTACTCTTAGAAATGTGTATAAATATATATATAAAAAACCCTCTTATCCAAGCAATTTCAGGATTTGAAAGAATAAAGATAAAATGCACTAGCCTGGATGTGAGAAATGTTGTTCATATGAAAACATCTAATAGCTCTAAAGCCACTGGTGAAATGCTCTTTGGCGTTTAAGCTTGTGGCTTAGTGCAGTTCTTTTTGCACGGCTACATAGTCTGACTTTCTTCTAATCAATCATCATCCAACTCCAATCAGCATACAGGCAGAGCCTATCGTTCATCCTGGGTGTAATTTCAGAGTTGAAGACTATAATGGCCACATACAGCACATTAGTCACTGCGATAACAGCTAGTGGCACTCCTGAGGGTGGGGGGAAAACAGGAGAGAAGGGGAATAAAATTCTTTTCATTCTCCCCATGCATTAGTGAAATAGGAGCAAATGTTAAACAAATGTTTATTCAATTAGCTGACTTAACAGCATTAAGTGTGAGAGAGCTTCTGACACCCCTTTGACCCACTCTTTTGCAGGAAGAGAGGATGGGGAAAAGAAAGGAAGAAAGGTGTACATGAAGGACATCAGTATTTTTATATGCTCATATATGCTTATGATGGTGCTGCTGTGGTTAAACACTTCAAGAGGTGGCAGGCGCTACCTGTAACTTAGAAGAGGCTAAAATCTGAATGGCAAATGAGACCACCTCTAGAGCATCAAAAGAATATTGCAGAGTGGGGAAGTTTGTTGGAGGAATGCGGTTGGTAATTTTACTGTCTGGTCTGTTATTAATAACAGCAGATAATGAGTGTGCTGTAGACCCTTTGTATTTTCCTGCTGCACTTTGTGCTGCAGTGTAGTTTGAAGAGGAAATAGTATGTGAAGGTCCAAAGCAGTCTCTCCTCTAATGTGTAGTAACATTTTTCCCGGACTTAATTAATGTTTGCATGTTGTATGCTTCAGTTTTGTTTTTGTGATGATAACCATGAGTCAATAGACTTGGAACTTGGCTGAAGACAGGGGACTAAAAATGTACACACTAAGATTGGGCTGTGCCATCTTCATGGGTTCAGAGAATTTGATATGAATTGAGCAAGCAAGGCTCTACCTTGGTAAGGCTCTAACAGAAGCAAGTGATGGAAATCATGGAAATCTTGTTAGTGTGACTTTTATTTACTGTCTAGATTGCTGCAACATCCAACAGCTCCGTGCAGAATCAGAACTCTGCTGAGTGTTGTGCAAACACAAGGAGCTCTGCCAGGAAGAGCTTTGGCAAATTAACTCTGGTGAGTCAGCTATGACAGCCTTGGGGGTTGCCAGCCCCAGCTGTTTTCCTTGCCCTCAAGATTACCCCTTGTCCCTCAGTAGGATCAGTGTCCCTTTGCCCTGTTTACAGTCTGGCAACTCTGCCCTGGCTCACTGAAATCAGGCACTGAGGCAGTTAGAGGCAGAGATGTGGCTAACACCTCTTTAACAGAGACACCCTGTGCTGGGGGTCAGCAGTAATTGCATGGAAAAGGGATCAGCTTCATAGCTGGGGACAGGGACCTCTCACACAGCTGCCTCAAAATTTTCAAGAGGACATCCACCTAAAAGGCAAGTGGCATTTGGAGGGAGAAGTTTGAGTTGATCACTTTTTTGGAGGTTTTCACCCTTTGTTTGTACAAGCGAAGAAATTACCAAGTGTAATCCTTCCCCCTAGTCACCAATTTCTTTGCAGCAAGTCCTGAGAAGGATGTGGATGAAGAAGTGGCAAGCCAGGATGCAAAAGCCAAGTGGTCAGTGTTTCAGAGGAGAGCCAGGAGGCAGTGATAGTGGTTGGCAGCAGGATGGAAGGAAGAAGAAAAGGAAGAGCACATTCTTTTAGGGAGATTACCAGTGGGAGAAGAGGCAGCCTGGGCTTGACATGAAGAAATACTGGGATGTAGCATGTGGTTTTATTTGCATCTTTCACAAAAACAATAAAATATCATCTTCATACACATTGAAGCAACACATCAAGGCTCCCAGGACAACAATCATGTAATGAAATGTGTGTACTCTGATCAGTGGCAGCTGGAACGGCAGTCGCTCAGTGCAGTCAATGCAGGTGTTACTGTGGGCTGAAGGTCACCAATGTTGCAGCTGACCTTAGGTAAATAGCATGTTAAATAATGGAATGAGTGTACTTTGCTTTTTACAGCAGAAACTTTTCTTGAGAGAATCCCGAAATTGATGGCTGGGTTATTTATGAAGGAATACAAGTAGCAAAGGATGTGTGTAAAAAAGCTGGATCTGTGTTCAGGCAGTCTGTCAGTTGAAAAATAGGAATACAGTCACTGACGAAGGATTTAGTGCCTTGATTAATGCAGCCAATTTTTAACTGTAACTACATAATGTTAATACTTCCCAAAGAAGGAAAGAGGAGCCTGAGTAATATTCTTTTGCTTTGGGTCATTGGCTAATTTTCATGTTTTATTTCCAGCACCATGAACAAATCTTCTCTAAGCACTTGTGTGTTTTTTTGGTTTTTTTTAATGATACCTTTTTTGAATGCCTTTTTTTTTTTGCTACGATACCTTGTAACTTTATGATGAAGGAATGTTTTTTTCTAACCCAAAGTGAGGTTGTTTTTATATCTTAGGAATTTACATTTCAGAACAGCACATGTTTTGTAAGGCACTGTCCTTGCCTCAATGAAAAAATATTAATAACACATAATATCAATGATATCAATATCTTGGTCAGACCTTTCTGCCATAAGTATCTAACACTTTCTGAGTGCTTGACAACAGATGGGGAAACAGCAGATGAGGAAGTCAGCAAGCCTTGTCTAAGGTGGTATAGAGACAGGTGGTAGGAAAACAAACCAGAGCCTAGGTACCTTAAACCCTGCTCTCGCTCCTTTTATGTGTAAACTAATAGGCATTGACCCATTCGTGATTTACTTCTACGTGTATCTACTGAATATATACATACATATATCTACTGAATTTGGTTGCTACCAAATCCCATTCTGTGACTTACTCCCTGTGCCAGCTATAGTTGCAACATGACTTTTGGAGGTAAAGTGAGGAAAATATTGATTAGATGTTGGAATGTGGAAAGGAATATAGGAAATCACAGTTCTTTCTCATTTTAAGACTTAAGCCTGTTCTTGTTTTCCCTCCTCTTTGTTTGCATCACTAAGAAAAAATCCTTAACAGTGCTTACCATTTTGTAGCACTTGGCTCTTTTACACGAAATATGCTCTGACATTTTCATGCATTAAATGAACTTTTCATTAGATATTGAAACTAATTTACTTAGTTTTTCTAAGTCTAAGAAAGTAATACAACATCTTTGACGCAGTGAGTAGTTTTAGGGGAATGGCCAGTCTATTTTGAGACACAAGTTCTGAAAAAAAATCAAGTATAGTAAGATGAGATAACTGATTTCCCATTCTATACTTCAATGAGTTTGCTTACAAGTTCAGTTAGAAATGCAAAGAATAAAGGGACTACGTAATTGCATTTTAAAAATATGCTAGTGTCACCGTCCTTATGTTGTAGTCAGTGGAGTCTTTACTGGTGACTCTTGTGGCCATCACAAGATTATTGCCAAAAAAAAGGAAAAGGTCATAGGCAGTTTAAGTAGTTTAACATTACTCAGTTCTCCAGGCAGGTCTGAATTGAATGGGTATCAGAGAAACAGAGAAACATTGATATGAGAGTTCTGCCATCAATGCTTGCTCCAGCATTGAATAACGTACTGTTAAATGATTAAATATCGAGGTTTGAACTTTGACACTTTCATAATATAACAAGATGGATGAAAAGGCAATAATAAATTAGGTTATGTTACAATATTTCAGCGCACTTCATTGACAAGCTTTGTTCTGTGAGATAGATTGTTGTTCCATCTGTAACCTCAGCTCAGTGCCATATTTACAATGTTATAGTTAAAGATCACTTGCTGTTTTCAATATAAATGTATTTTTCAACAGGTTCATAAAAGAGCCATTACAAAATTTATCACGACAAAACTTGGCATTAGGTTTTCCAGTCCTGGAGTTATAGTTTCCTTTAAAATGAGGAAATGCTTAAACCATCATGATTTTTTTTTTTTTTTCTGTAGGATAGGTTGTGCTTAGAAGAGGTTTTTTTGTCAAAGCACAGCTTAAAGTAATTTGGAAACCATTTATGACAGATCAGATCTCTTAACACCAAATCAACCTTGAAATTTTCATCTATATTTTCCTGTAACACAGACCTTAGTGTCTGTCCTGAGTGGCTTTGTATCTGCTTCCAGAGGACATTGCTATTGAAGTACACTCACTGTGGGAGTCCTAGTATGCCTCTAGGTCCCTTGTACTTCTTGCAGTTGCAGGAGATGCAAGAAAGTGTCTTATCGATACTCTGGCATGTCTTGGAGCGGTTCAAGGACTCTAAAGCAAAGAATCACAGTGTGAGGACCCTGAGGCAACTAATAGGTCATCATTGCTTTGAACAGCTTCACTGGACCTCTACCTACACCTCATGCACTCAGGACCCATTTGTAATCTCAGCCTGGGGCCTTTAGTCCCTGCCTGAGCTATGTTGTAGCACCCATCTCTGGTCCTGCTCTTGGCTGAGCTCAGGACCTGCACTGTAGGTAGCTGTTCTCCTGTTTGATCCCCTTGGAGCTGTAGTGTAGTTTGTAGTCCTGCATTTGGCCCCTCTTTTTCTGTGCTTGACTCCCCTGCCCTGACTTGTCATTCCCTTATCTGAGACTGTTGATATGGTTCCTATTACCAGCCCTTGAATCTTCAGTCATGGAGTGCATTGGCTGTGCTGTGGCTCCTGTTTTGCCTTTCCTTAGACAGCAGTCTGAACTAGATCTCTTTTCTTCCCATTCTCTCCCCTCCTTCTGTTCCTGGGCTAACCATACTTAGACAGTTACAAGCATAAATCCATGTAAGGTGATTTCATGGTACTTTGGGCTGCTGGACTCTTTGCTAGGAAAATGATAAAACCATGTGACATAGTTGGGAATGGAGTGAAAAACGAGAATGGGAAATTGAAGTTCAGTGTTCTTGTTTTGTTGTATAATTTCCGAAAAGAGTTCTATTAGTTTGGAAAACAAAAACAAGTAATATTTTTTCGTACTTTATTTTTTAGAGTCTCAATATCACCAAATGTTTTAGGGTTTTGAATTCAGGAAAGTTGTATCTCTCCACCCACGGTTTCCTTCTCCCTTGTGCCACAGAAGCAGTTCAGAAACATGGATAGGAGGAAAAAATCATAGAATAGAATCATAGAATCATAGAATAGTTTGGGTTGGAAGGGACCTTAAAGATCATCGAGTTCCAACCCCCCTGCCATAGGCAGGGACACCTCCCACTAGACCAGGCTGCCCAGTGCCCTGTCCAGCCTAGTCTTGAACACCTCCAGAGAGGGGGCATCCACAACCTCTCTGGGCAACCCGTTCCAGTGCTTCACCACCCTCACTGTAAAGAATTTCTTTCTTATGTCGAGTTTAAATCTATCCCCCTCCAATTTATATCCATTGTTTCTAGTCCTCCCATCCGATATTATGTTAAAAATTCCTTTCCCTGCCTTTCTGTAGGACCCCCTCAGGTACTGATAAGTTACTATGAGGTCCCCTCTGAGCCTTCTCTTCTCCAGGCTGAACAACCCCAACTCCTTCAGCCTGTCCTCATAGGGCAGTTGCTCCAACCCTTTGATCATCTTCGTGGCCCTTCTCTGGACCCTCTCCAATAGCTCAATATCCTTCCTGTGTTGAGGGCTCCAGAACTGGACGCAATACTCCAGGTGGGGTCTCACCAGTGCCGAGTAGAGGGGTAAAATCACCTCTCTTGACCTGCTGGTCACACTCCTCTTGATGCAACCCAGGATTTGGTTGGCCTTCTTGGCTGCGAGTGCACACTGCTGGCTCATGTTGAGTTTGTCATCAACTGACACACCCAAGTCTTTCTCTACAGAGCTGCACTCAAGCCACTCTCCACCCAGCCTGTATCTGTGCTTGGGATTGCTTCGACCCAGGTGCAGGACCTTGCACTTGGCCTTGTTGAACTTCATGAGGTTGGCTTGGGCCCACCTCTCAAGCCTGTCAAGGTCCCTCTGGATGGCATCCCTTCCTTCAGGTGTATCAACTGCACCACACAGCTTGGTGTCATCTGCAAATTTGCTGAGGGTGCACTCGATCCCACTGTCCATATCTCCTACGAAGATGTTACATAGCACTGGTCCCAGTACTGATCCTTGGGGAACACCACTCGTCACTGGTTTCCACTTGGACAATGAGCCATTGACTGCAACTCTTTGAGTTCGAGCATTCAACCAGCTCCTTATCCAGTGAGTGGTCCATCCATCAAACCCATTCTTTTCCAGTTTGGAGACCAGGATGTCATGCGGGACAGTGTCAAATGCCTTGCACAAGTCCAGGTAGATGATGTCAGTTGCCCTTCCTTTGTCTACTGATGATGTTACTCCATCATAGAAGGCCACCAAATTGTTCAGGCATGATTTGCCCCTGGTGAAGCCATGTTGGTTGCCTCCAATCGCAATGTAATCAAAATGTAAGTTAGGAGACAAAAATAAGATAGGGAGTACTCCGTCTAGTCTCACAGCTGTGGCAAATCCAGTACCTGTTCCACTTCATCCTACCACACCACAGACAAAGGCAGAGACCAGATCCTGGCAGTGTAGCACTGAGAAAAAGGTATGGCTGAAGGGCCACATTATCAATCTCTGTGGTGTCTTACATACTTGGGGATTTTTACCTCTAGTCAAAATCATACAACAGTGTTTCATCTGCAGGAGTTAACCCACTCTGTTACTAACGAAGAAAGAGGTAGGATTTCTGCTTGGACTGCAGTTGTCTGATCTTCTTCATTGAAAAACTGACTAATGCTTAGGCATGAAAAACAACCTGAAGTATTTGATGTGAGCCCCTTTATCCCCATTCTTACTGCTGATAGAAAAAATGTGCGATCCTTTCAAGATAATACTAGATAATCGTCTGTGCATGCAGATCATTTTGAAATCCATGCAACTTGCTCATGCCTGCTGCATTAACTCTCAGATTCCCGTAATCTTCCTTTCCCAGGTGAAAAAAGGGCTGCATGGTCTGAGAAGGTAGTTGTACTTCTAGTTTTTGTGGTGGCTAAAATCCAAACCAGCTGCTGGTCAGTCAGTCATGTGCAAAGTTCATCCGTTGCAGCTGCAAGCAACAAAACAACATGACACACCATTTTAATGAAATCTTACATACAGCTCACCTGTAGTTCAGCAGTGGTCAGAAGAGGCATTAAAAAAGCAAGTGGCTTCATGGGTTTTGTGATTTGCCATCCATCTGATGCTGCTCACAGCTGCTGAACTGGTGTGACTGTGTAAGTTTTTGAGATTGTGCAGGCACCTCCTGCAACATTCATCACAAAAGATGTCGTGACTAATAGAAAAAAATACACCTGTTTCCCCTTACACTGATCTCAGTGCCTTGGCACGTGTGCACCATTTTGCTGCTTAGTGACTGAGACTCTCCAGAGCATTTGGAGTCAGGACTGGGTAAAGTTGGAAAGGTGGAGCAGGGAGACTTGAGTTAGATATGGAAGCTATGTGGCAGTTGTGGTGTTCTGGCACCTTAGAGGTGAATGGAAGGGTTGTCTGGACAGAAACAAGGAAGCACCTTCATAGCCAGTCCCGTTCTCTGCTGCTTCGTTTGCATCAAGGGATCATGGATAATTGCAGTAATGCAGCTGTAGGATCTCTTTTACCGTCAAATATGAAGATACCAAACTTCAAGTTAGTCTTGAAAGTATTATAGGCTTTGTATTAAATTTGAATTTGCAGGATCTCTAGGAGCAGGCACAAATAGCCTGATGAGAAAAAGAGTGTGCATCTGCTTATCTCCCTCTCTCTGAAGGAATCCTTATTGCTCTGAGTATGTTGAACAGAAAAAACCCTGTGCCTTTCTGTGGTTTCCAGGTGAGGCATTGAACATAATTTCATGCACTGTAACTGAAAATGCCCCAGCATTTTCTCTTGCTGAAACCTCATTGTATCACTCAAAAGAGGCCTCAAACGCAAGGCCAAGTGCCATTTGCCAAGGCTGGGGACAAAGTACATAGTAAATAAAAATGGTGGAGGTGGACTGTCCCCCATAGATGGAGATTTTATTTGCTTGTCTCTTTGCATGAGTATCTGTGGACCCAATTCTGAGCTGTACTGTTTTTGTTTACAAGACAAAAGTAATTATTAGTGCACAAAGAGGGTCAAAACCGACAGATAATAGTAAGTGTGTTTGGCTGCATCTTTTCTAAAAGTGACTTTTTAGTTTGAAGGAGGGGGTCAAACAATATGCCTGCAGTTGATGAATGTTACTCGGGTTGGCATCCTTTCCATTGCATTCTTGGAAAACTGAAGAGTTCAGAGGAGCAGAGAGAGGAAGAGGCATGGCTGAGGAGGAGGAGAAGCGGTTGAGTCCCAGTGTCCTTGAATGGCTCCCACTGGATCCGGAGGGAGAAGCTGACAGCCTGGCTCTTAATCTTTCTCCTGCGGCAGCATTTGGCTGTTGGCCAGCGGGAGAGTGAATCACTGAGGCTGATGCAGACTTTCAGCCTTTTTGCAAAAGCTTTTGAACAGTTTTCTGTTCAATATGCTCCAGATAAGGCCAGGGTTTCTGCCTGCCTGCGTGCTTTTTGGGGTTTTGAACTCTTTCCGAGCTGAGACCACATTAAAAAAAATGTCTTGTAGAATGACATCCAAACTTAGTTTCTTTGTTACTCTTGTATTAAATTTTCTATACTACTGTATTTTTCCTCACTGCCAGGATGGGAAATTAACTTTTTAATGTGATACCCAGCTGTGCTAGTTTCGCTTCCTGCATCACCATGAGTTTTAAGGCTCCTGCCTTCCATGCTCAGCCTGGCAGGGAACTTCAAGACATCAAATACTTTATGGCTGGTTGGATTTCTCAGTACCAATGAGAGTAAAGCTGCATTTCCACCGTAAAACAAAGGTGCTTCAAAAGCACCTAGAGAAAAAGTGCACTGAGGAAAGATGATACCTGTTTTGCATGGTGGAGGAAAACGTTTCTAGTTTCAGGTTCTTGGTGCATTTTAAATATAGAGAAGGCAAAACAGTGGAGTGCCTGGGCTTTGTGTGGATCACATTCTTGAATTCCAAAGGAGCAGTTGTGCTGCTGGTACCTGCTGCTTACATGTAGTGAATGCAGCTCTCTAACAAGCTTTGGAGCTAGGAGGTAATTTCATACAAAAAGGCTAAACACACTTACCTGGCAGAAAGCTGTAGGAGGGCAAGAAACACACAAAAGCCAAATAGGGAAGGGAAAAGTGAGAGAAAAACATAACAGGAAAAATTTTTATTCCCCAGATTTTATGAGCCTTCATGGATTTTGTGGCAGGGAAGGCAGCATCGTGTTAGGAATGTGTAACTTTGATCTTTGTTCTGCTCATATGCTAGCATTTCCAAACTGATGGCAGGGCAAAGTTGGCTTCTATGTAAGATTATGCTCTGTTGGCCTTTTAGGTGATGACAGCTATCTCCACTGATCACAGTATGTGTATGTAGAGGGGAAAAATTACTTTCCTTGTTTTAATATTCTTTGTAAACCAGCAGCATCAAACGAACAGGCTGCCCTCACTGCTCTCACAGCTGCTGCCTGTGTCTGTGCTGTATGTATGCTAAATTAATTGGAAAAACAGGGACAAAAAGGCATTTAGTTCAGGTCAACCAGTTGGACTACAACAAATGCATGGCTTTATCATTATCTTTTGCCAAAGAGCAGGTTGGCAAGGGCAGGCACTCCAACCCCTTCTGATGAAATTTGGACTATTTCCAGTGCCTTTGGAGATTGGATGCTGTGAGAGAAGAGTCTCCATGCAGAGTCTGGATGCTGTCATATCAACAGGGTGGGATGATGGGAAGTGAGTTAAGGCCGGTTATTAATCTCTTGTCAGCTGTGAACTTAGCTCTCAGACTCGATTCATCACAGCTTCATATGCATAGCCTGAGAAGGCAACACAGCAAGAATGAAGCAGTTAA
This sequence comes from Turnix velox, assembly GCA_013400935.1. Classification (NCBI taxonomy): domain Eukaryota; kingdom Metazoa; phylum Chordata; class Aves; order Charadriiformes; family Turnicidae; genus Turnix; species Turnix velox. The sequence continues at coordinate 262,956 of VZTY01035328.1, forward strand.
ATTAATGTGATCTTGTTAAAAAGGCATTAGGTTCTAATGGCATCCTAAAACCAAACATATACAGTAGTCTTTTTTCCTTTGCCACCAAGTTTTTGGCATCTTTCATGAGAGGAGACATCAACAAAAATGTAGTCTGGAGGACCTAAGGTCCTAGCTGTCCTAATTGCTTACAAAGGGGTTCTTTGAAATGATTTCTGTGGAAATGTACTTTTCGGGAAGAGTAAGCTAGCTAATGAAGGGAGTGGTCACAGTGTAGCTTTAAAAACCCTTTTTCCAAAGAGTTTTTCTAAGGTTTTGAAGATGTAAATCATTCAGCATCTTAGTATGTCTTCCATTTTTCAGCAAGAATTAGTACACTGTAAACAAATTCACACTAATTAAAGCGATCTTCTGCTGAACTCTATGGCAAAAGGGTATTGAGGGTTATAAGGATTAAGCCAAATACAAACTCAGGTTAAAACTGGTCAGAGAAATGTTGCTACCAAGAGTACAGAGAAGAATTAATTTCCTATCCTTTTTATTTCCAGGCAGTTTACTTCAGTGGAAGTTGTTACATGTGCAACCCAGTTAATATTCTTCCAAAAATGAATATGTTACCTTTACAGTATTTTTCTTTATTGTTTTGATAACCTTGCTGTTTTTTGTTTGTTTTTCTTTCTTTTCCAGGCCTTCTGCCTTATCTAGTAGCCCAACATACTCAGATCTTCCATTCCTTAGAATTTCCCCCCACCGAAATCCTGCTGCAACATCAGAATCTCCTTTCAGCACCCCTCACCCATACATTAACCCCTACATGGACTACATCAGGTCCCTGCACAGCAGCCCTTCCCTCTCCATGATCTCAGCAGCCCGTGGACTCAGCCCAACAGACGGTGGGTTAAGACAGGCTTCCTGTTTTCTGTCATTGTAGCAACTAAAGTTATATTAATCTTGTCAACTTTTTTTCGCCCTCGTTCAAAGCAGCTTCAGCAGGTTTGTCAGACATATTCATTATGTCATAAATGTTTCAATACTTCATCAGCCGATCATGGCTCATTTGTACATCTCACAAATGTTGAAACTTCAGGGAGAAGAATAAAAAAAAAGCTCTGCCTCATTCAAAATTTAAGATGGAAGTGTGGTGTATGTCTTGTGACATCTTTTGTTTGTGGAACTGACCTGGGATGTGATTCTGGACTCCCACATACTCTGTTGTATTTGCACTGAATAAAAGCCAGATTCTTTGTGAGTGTAGATGAGTTTATAACTGTGGAGTTCCTCAAGTGCAAAAGGCTTGTTAATTAAAATAGTAGTAGGGTTTTTTTCATGTAAACCATGCACTGACTTGTTATATTTAACAGTTCTGTTAAAACTATTTAGAATTATTTCAGTTTCCACTAGCCAACAATATGGACAAATGAAAGAATGCTGATGTAGAAAAAGCTGCTAATGAGCAGGACACTTGAAGCATTGATGATTTAAGTCTTGGTGTAGCCATGGCTGTTACTTTCCAGGTTATTTGTGTCGAAGTAGAATCCCATGGTCAGTCTTGTCATTACTCTGGCCTACTTCCTATCCATTTAAATGAGAATTCTGCTGAAGTGAGCCATGAATAGAGTTGCCAAAAGGCTCTATCATGTTAGCAGTGAGTTTTCAGTAGAAGAGTAAGTTGTTTTCAGAATTACAGCATTAGCTGAAGAGGGCTAAAATATAGAATGCTCTGAAACAAATATGTAGTGAAGATAATTATTGTCTTAACTATGGGAAAGGTCTTCTCAGTGGATGCAGAAACTTCCCAGAGTTAAATTGCCTTTAGCTGAATTTGAAAAATGAGCTGTGCACCCTATCCAAACGGATAACTAATTAATCCTTGCTTGTAAGAACATATACCTTATACAGTTAATCCATTAGTTATGGGCACGTCATATTCTTATGAGAATAAATTTTAATGACCTATTGTCAGTCAAGGTATATGGTATGCACATAGGGTTTTCTCAGTAGCACTTTGGATGTTATATGAATCCTTGCTAATTCTACCCTTTTTACTTTGGCTGAAGAATTGAAAATAAGAATTTTTAAGGAACAATTGGAATGCACAGAATTACATGTTTTGACTCAAAGAGTCAAAAGAGCTTTTCATACAGGGTAAACATGGCAGACATATAATGTTATGGCACAAATGGGAAAAACTCTTGCAGAAGCTAATATGCAGAACATTTTCCTGTCTTTCCTTCAATAACATTTAGATCACTTTGTTACATAATTTCATTTATGCTTAAACTGCACATAAAGAGAAAGGAAGGAAGGAAACCACCCAGCACACAACCACAGAACATTAGCCTGTATGCATTCTTTGTTTCAGGTACTGAATTGGCTTGTATAAATGTAGGCACCTAGTGCTATATAGCTATAGCTATCAGAGATACACTGAGATACATAACCTGGCACCCAGTTGACTCTCCAGAGAGGCAGAGATCTCCTAAAGGTGCTTTTCTATATTCACCAGGCCAATGATAATGTCTTTGAAACTCTGGGACATCTCAGGGTGGAATTTTTGTTTCAGATTCTGGCACCTAAATTGAGTACTGTATGGTATAGAAATGTGTTTGTGATCTTAGTGTGCTTCTTTGCTGTTTCCAGTGAGTTTTAGGTAGTGCACTCAGTGGAGTCTTAGAAAACTATTCGGTTCACTTATATACAAACACTTGCATGTTACCAGCTGAGTCAGGAGCTCTGTCATAACTACAAAGGTGCTAAGATCCATCTGTCTACAACATAGGTATTTCCTGTCAGGTCTGTGAAATACCCTGCCTCAACTCCAGCTGCCTCCTCAGAAAGGCAGCTTTTCTCTCTAAGGCTTGTCTCATACCTGTCAGCCTCATATAGGTGCCTCAGATACCCAGATGCTTTCAGGTGGTACAAGACACTCAGGTGTGAACAACACAGTTGAGTTTGCTGTCTTAAAAGCTCACCTTGTGAGCTTTGATTGCCTTAATAGCTTAAGCTTCTTTCTTTGGATTCTCAACAAATGCATGTTACTTCATGTTTCTTCTAGTCTCCTAGTTCATCTTTGATCAGTTACCAGAGTCCAGTGTTATGCAGCACCTTGTGAAAATACAGTAACTCGATTGAAGCATTGGAGATATTTCAGTCAAGCAACGTGCTGCTTGAAAAGCTGCTAAATTTGATCTCTGAAATCCGTAGTTTGTTGTGTGATCAGTCCGATATACAGTGAAATGCTTTTTTCAGGTTTAGCTTCCTGGGATTAAATAGTCATGACTTGGACACTATTAGAATGCAAATGAGAAACCGTTGTGATTTAAAGGGGTATATGCACATAATGTGCTAATAACATAATGGACACCATGGCGTAAGTGGTACAGCATTTGAACTGTAAAAACTTGGGAGATGCTCTTGTATAAGTTGCAGTGAGATTTCCCTTGCTACCCTAATTGCTTTAGGCCACATAGATAATTAGGTCAGTGTACTTTTGAGCTGAGTCTGTTGACTCACAGATCTTGTGATGGCCAGGAGCCAGAACAATCTGGAACCTAACGTAGAGCAGTTTCATATTCACTACGAGTCTTGCTAAGCTGTAATTAATAACTGCCACAGGATAAGTAATGGTAGAATGTCTTCTGTCTTGTTACTTCACCTTGCCCAGAGGAATCAGAGCTTAGGGTGGCCAAGGAGTCCTTGGGGTAACACAGAGGGTTTGGGGCAGGGGTAAGAATTGTGTTGTCAATGTGCATGGAGCTCCACCGGAGCTCAGTGCTGCCCACAGTGCAGAAGCAAAAAAAAACAGGGGCGAACACAAGCATCAATAAGAGAACATTCAGGCTGCTGGCCTTCCTATTTAGCCTTCATTTACCCTTCATGCAATACATCATTTAGTAGGCTAATTTTTTATGTTTGAAGAGGGTAGTAACGAATGGTCTTAAAAGAGCACCAGAGCATTTCTCAGCATATGGAACATTTAGTAATGCAATTATGTGCTCACTGTATTTTCTACAGCAATTAATTTAAAAGTTTGCAGCCAATGTTATTGTTGGTTAACCCAGACACTTAGGTCAGAAAGCTCAGGAAGTATTTTAAGTGTGTCTGGAAAGATACGATGGTCGCCTGCTACTGTAAAACTTTAAAATCAGTGATTCAGTGAGAGTTACTCATCCAAAATTTGATCTGAATATTTTTCTTGCCATTTCACAGAAAGGGGTGACTGCTGAAGTGGATTATATGTAACTGAGGAATCAATCTGTAATTTGGAAAAAGTACCAACAACCTTTAATTTATTTTAGCTCATTTTTTTTATGCCATTCCTGTTCCTGTTTGATGTACTTTTATTTTTCTGAACCCTTCCTGAGAACAGTTATATATAACATTATAACATCAAAAGCATGTTCTTCCATTTCATTTGGTAAAAATAAACTTCAGTAAAAATATGCTTAGAAATCCATTGCTGAATTAACTTTTCTCTAGACTCCTATTCTGTGTTTACCTTCTGTTAGTAAAAATGTTTATTCTTTCTTTCCAGGGTTTATGTTTAGGATCTCATTCTCTTTTGTAAATATAAGTTATCCTTTTAGTAATACTGTGTATGTAACAATACTCAGGCTACGTTGGTATTTCAAAGAATTTCAGCTAATTTCAGCTAAAACCAACCTAGCCATTCAAGATTCAGTTGCTGGGATGAAACAATGATCTTATTAAATAAGATCTTGTGATAGCTGATGTGCCATCTTATGGTTAGCAGAATATAAGGCAATTGTAATGATTTTGCAAGTGGGACAAGTGGAGATCAGAGGGGAAGTCTGCTCAGGTCATATGGCAAGTCAGAGTCAGGAACAGGATCAAGGAGATGGATCCCAACTTATTTTATGATTATTTCTCTCATAGCCCTCAATTTCTTGTAGCATCTGAAGCCTGATGAGATGATATTTTCATGTGTGGTTTTGACCCTGCAAACAGTCTTGGGTGTCAGGTACATGCTTACATAAGAACTTTGAAGGATGAGGTGGCCACATTTAATTGACTTCATTCTATCTTCCTAAAAACCTGCCCCTATTTTGTTCTTGGTCAAGTAGTATTTGTCATGAAAACATGCTTTGGCCTTGTTTACTCCTAAACTTATACCCAAAGTGCCACTATGAGTGAAGATCTTCTGGTCCTCCTGAGCAGAAACTCCAGAAACTGGAGTGATTGTAGAAGTTCAGCCATCTTGTTACCTTAGGGAAGGAGTCCTTTTGGCCAGGAATTAGGTAAATAGGAATAAAGTTCTAGTAAGGTTTTCCTGCTTTTTTTCTGCCACTAAGTAAATCATACTAGTTTCCATTGCTGTCAACCTGTCACATTTTGAGTCACTTCATAATAAATATAAAAGTATGAGATCACTGAGCTCATTAATATTTTATGCCTTGCTGTTTTCTGAATGGTGCCTTTGCAGTATTGTTGGTTGAAATATATTGACTGGTGGTGGCATATCACAGAGATTGCATTACATTAAAAAAACAAACAAGCTGTTTTAATAGCTGGAGAAACCAGCTATGTGATAAAACTTCCCTTCTCATTTATCTTACGTCATTAATGGTGCTTTTTATGTTGTGTTTTTTAGCTCCACATGCTGGCGTCAGTCCCGCTGAATATTATCATCAGATGGCTCTGTTGGCAGGCCAGCGCAGCCCCTATGCAGACATCATTCCTTCAGCTGCCACGGCTGGAGCTGGTGCTCTTCATATGGAGTATCTTCATGCCATGGATAGTAAGTGACATCTTCTAGAAATAAAGACTGTCCTATAAAGGGAACCAAGTGTTTTTTTCCTGGTCTGGCCCAAAAGACCTCCATAGAGGCAGAGAAGTGGAAGTCATCAGCCTCCTTATGAGGCCGGAGAGCCCAAGCATTGATTGCCAAATTGACAAGGGTTATGTCAAGTCTGAAAATTAACTTTCAAAGTAAGCAGGGAGAAATTTTATTTGCAGTAGGGTTTGATTGCTTTTGAAAATGTCCTTTTCTGTTCACAATCAGTAACTCACCTTCATCAGTATTATTTCCCTGATGAGCTCTTTGTTTGTAAAAGGTTTACATCTGTTTTTGTGTTAGGAGAGCGTGCTCCCCTCTTTTTTAGAGAGTGGAAGCCGTGCTTACAAAGTGTGTAGAATCCTTGACCACTACTGAAGTGGAGCAGTTTACTGGATTATCAAGGATCTTGACTTAGTTTACCTTAATATTAAGAGCCTTCTTCACCCGCTTAAGCAACTTTCCTACCTCTAATCTGTCTCCCTTTTTCTGGTGAGGGAGGAAAAGAGCCTTCCATTCCTAACTGCCTACTACTGCTGCTTTTGATCAGCCGTAAGAGATTAAGCAGGGTACTCCTCTATAGTCCAGACATGCTTGCATGCTTTTTGGGGTGTACTTGGTGCCTCCGAAAAAGGAAGATAAAAGGGAGCGACAAGAAAAGGTGGTAATTGTTGACTTGTTGGATAGGACAGTGCAGTACAATAGCATTAGACCACCTTGTCCCACAGCTTTTAAAAATCTTGGTTAGTGTGCAGTTTCTTCACTGCTGTTGGCTTCATGCCATAACTGCAGATCTCAAGGAGTGTGGGAGTTGGGAGGTTCACTTCTGGAACGCATGGGAATACAAATAGCTACTTCTGCAGAGCACATGCCTGAGAGTGTGTGGTAGTTGACTGACCAGCTATTTTTACAAGAATCAGCCAAGATCGGGTAGGGAAACTATTTTCATTCTGTTATCTTGACAGTGGGGGTTTTTAAATTCAGTTTCAGTTATCAGTCTCACCGCACCAGCAGTGAGCATAGTGATTTCACTGTAATGTAACATACTTGAATCCACATTAGAAGCTTAATAAACTCACACAAGAAGTTTGGACTTAAACCAGAAATAAATATGCAGGCTTTAGTGTTTTAAAACTTAGGAATATGCTACTTCCTGATTGGGAGTCAGAAATTAATAGGGAGAGATGAGGTGTGCTGCTAATGTGTTTGATACATATTAATAATATTTTGCAGAATGGAAACTCTGCTACACACATTCAGTGCTTCGTGACACGTTTTAGGGATGGATCTTGGCAATTAGGTTGTAGATGATCTGAAAGGTCCCTTCCAACCTAGGTAATTCTATGGTTTAGGTAATGTAAATCTGCTGCTGTGTTCCAGTTGCAAGGAAAAATCCCCAGCTCATAAGAATGGCCATTATTTGATTGAAGTAAAAGAAACATATAATATTGTGGATTTCAAGAGACCTTTAAAGTCATCTCGTTCAGCCCCCCTGCAACGAGTGTTTTTATACTTTAAATATTGTTGGTTCCTCTTGGGAGACAGTTTCTGAATGCGTGTACACGGCAGTGCCATTTGCATACAGACTTGACTGAATGGATCTGTTCAGTGTATAGGAAGATACATTCCCAGATGTATGCCAGAAAACTTTAAAAAATCCCCGAAGACATTACAGTACTCATACAAATAATGGCATTTGCACAAAGGACCTTCGTATATTAGTACAGATTGTGTGTGCTGTAACAGAGTAACAGCTTTTGCCTCCAGAGGATGTCTTCTTACTTAAACAAAAGTGTTTTGACCTTTGCCCATAGTTTCAGCCCATTCATAAAAAGTACCTAAAACACCATCTCCTAATAAGCATATTTGCAGTCACCGTGGTATGGTTGAAACGCGCTCTTTAATTTGTTTTGTGTTTGTTTTTAAAAATTAAGATCACACATTGGAGATTCATTATAGCAGCAACTTTTCAATTAAGGATAATTTCAGAGTTAAAGACAAAAAAAATGTGTAGCACTATTATGCAAATGGGTTATTTTAAAACAGTAAATAGAGAATTAAAATAAGAGTGAATTCCAGCAAGGTCACTCAGCTCACCTTCTATATTTGATGAGAATGTGTTTAGTCAGCCAATAGCTGCTTTTATCTAAATAGAGTATGAAGTTACCCTTTTACTTTGTAAAAACTAATTAAAACTATCTTAACTTGCATGGGTATACAGTAAATTAATTGTCATTAAGTAGGAATCTGAATGTCCTATCATTCATCATGCTAAAGAAAACCCCTTTCTTCTTTGTCAGAATTTTAGATTAGAAACAAGAACAAAACAATTAGCAGGAGGCCTATATTAAGACTTAAAAAAAAAAAAACCAACAACCCACAATAATAATGTCTGTATTTGCATTTAATAACAAAGTACAATGATCAATGCAAAGCAATGCCATTTGTTTGGATCTTTCTTCTTAAGGATTTGTATAGCGATCTTAAAAGTACTCTTTCCCCTTTGCCCAGTCTTGTCAAAGGAAACAGAAGAGAGACTGGTAGTTTCCCTCATTATCTGCTATCAAATTCTGAGCAAGTTTACTCAACTTGCTCAAAGGCTGCTGCTCATTTATTTTGCACTACAACCAAATAGATACAAGCAATACATTGTTCCTCTGTTGTGAAGCAAGTCTGTCTTCTAATTGTGTGTTTATAGGGCATCTAGCAAAGCAATTTGGCATCTCTACTCTCTCCTGTAGTACAAATATTAATTGCAACACCAGCATGCACTGGGCACAAAAACATGTTACAGACAGTTTGTGCAGTCTTGGACCCTTTTCTTCTGCTCTGTGGTCCTGGAAAATGCTTTCAAAATGGGGGTGGTATAAGTGGGAGAGGCATTAATCTCAAAGTTAAATATTGCCTATAGAGCAGTAAATTTCTTGAGGCTCTGAACTTCACTCTCTGTGAATCGCATAATGTATTGTGGAATAATAAGGCCAAGATTGTGTATCCGTGATTGGTTTTTTTCCTCCTGTTATCCTGTGTTGCATTTCATGCAACAGTGAGCCAGAATTTTCTTCACTGCTTTAAAGCTTTTCTGTGGTTTGAGTAACTAGAATCCCCGACTAAGTCTTCTTGCTTGATCTCAAAGGGTGAGATGTGATTCTTCGGAGTATAACATCAAAGTAATTAGGAAGGAAGTAGATGGGGATGGCATTGACAGTACCACAGTACCAATAACTGAAATTCCCTGTTGTGACTGTGAAGATACTATATGCCAAAAGCACTTAATTCCAAAAATCACAACCTTTTGAGTTTGCTACCTGCATTTTCATTCAGCGACTGTTTAACACTGCTTTTAAATTGTAGCCAGTGGAAGATAAAAATAATCCCTGATGTTTCTTGATTGACCCTGAAACTATTAACATCCTTGCTCTTGATTAACTTTTGACTATGTTGGGTTCGAATGGGACGTCTTTATTTTTCAGAGGTATTCAGCATTGAATGGTATTCATTTTGGCACTAGAGACACTGAAAGCGACCTATCTGAAAGAATTCAGCCAGCCTGAAGAGTTAAATCAGTGTGAGAAGCCTTGGACTGTGTTTTATTTTTTATTTTCAGGCACATTTGGAGCATGAGGGTGGAGTAGCAAAGAAAGCCATTCCTTGTCCTCTCATACTGATGACAGAGTTACCATTTTGAAAACAAAATTTCTGATAAAATTTTATCAAGCGAAAACAAAGTTTACACATCAGGGAGTAGCAAACAGAAGAAAAAAACTCTAATGTAAAATAAATAAATAAATCAAATTTCCCATGTTCACAGAAACCAGCACCTGAGACAGATTCAGAGAAGTTTGATTTAAAGGGATAGAATGAAAAAGGTTTGATGAAGTTTGATTTAAAGGGATGGAATAAATGATACATGTCTGAAGATTGCCTTATAAATGATTAAGCAATGCTAAAAACTTCAACTCAGAAATCAAATTCATGGGCAAATTTGCTGGATGGCATATTCCATTTTTGAAATTTATGATGGAGATAGATATGTGTTATTTTAGTTTTGATCTCCACGCCAGGAATAAGATTTTTTCTTCTGACACCTGAATTTTTTGTCAGCACATTCAAGCCTTTACTATCAGCTACTGACTTTATTTGACTGTAAATGTGACATTCCTAAACAAATCTTCAGTATCATGTTCTATTTGCTTGCTTTACCAAAGCTGATGCCTTTTTTTCTAGCACTTGCAGACAGGTAAATGGATTTTTAGTGAGTCGATGCTCCTGCATTTTTTGGCCTTAAACTATTATTCAATAGGAAATGCAATGTTTCAGTGGGAGAATTCTGTGAGCAGATGAACATCTCAAATTGCTGAGTAAATATTGAAGTGTTTGTTTTTAAAATAAATGCCTGGGCAAGGCTAAAAAGTTTGGTTTACTATTCAGAGACACTGACAAATTGTGATCTGCTCGTTTTTATAGTAACATACTAAGACTGATGTTATGCTAAATGAATGGTTTAGCAAATTTCCCGCAGTGTAATGAGTGGTCAGCTCATGCTTAAGACTTTTTAGCAATGTGAAACCTAATTAAACTATGAAGATCTGAAAAAACAGTAATTCCATTTAATTGTATTTTCAATTATGAAAGTTGTGGGTTCCCTTGAAGAGAATCTCCCAATCCTGTGTTCAGACTTTGCAGAGCTCCTGCCAGGCCTCAGCCATTTTTTCCTGCTGTGAAGCAGAACTATTCCCCTTTTGCCAGAAAGCTGTTGGCCCTTAGGAGTTTATTCTCATCTCAGATGGATGAGACCTCTATACTGCCAGGTCTAAGTGACACCTGAAACAGCTGCTGCCTGGAGGAGAAGAGGAAACCCGAGATCACTGCTGTGTGCTGTGGCTGGAGCCCAGGCTTTACCTCTCACATCTAGACAGAGCATCTTTCTCCATCACTGGCCACAGATCTGGTGCATCCTCCACAAAGCAGGGACAGAGATGCTCTGGCAGCAGCTGGAAGGGAAGGGGATGTGGTGGGTAGAGAGGGACGTACTACAAGAGCTGTGGTATGACTTAGGCAAGGAGCAAAGGGAAGGATGAGGAGGGAAGAGAAGGAAAGTAACTGCAATTTTTTGAGAATCTGCAAGGCTCCACGTTGCCCTCCTCTGCAATGTGTTGAGAATAACTCTGCTTCTCTCCAAGACTGTAAGAGTTAATGAACAATAGCCTGTAACACTTGTTCAATCCTCTCTGAGATGTGTGCCAGAGTACCAATAAGTCCACTTTGGCAGTTGTGGCATAGAAAATAAATGATGTCTGAGTGCTGAAGCCACAAAACAAGGCTGTTGTCTCCTGCTTTTATTGCCCAGATTAGCTTCAAATAAAAGATGCTAATTTGTTGCTATTCTTAAGAACTGCTCCACTTTTTTGATGAAATTTCTATACCCCTTATCTAGTTAGCATCAGGAGACATCAGTTCATCTTTGGAAGCTTGTAATGAATTTCTCAAATAAGTGACAAGCCCTTTGCAATTGTATGGAATGAAAACTGGACTGCAGACCATATGAAGTTATTTTTATAAAGTATTTCTTCTGGAAATCACATTTGAAACTGTTCATACATGGCACACCATGACTCTTAAATGTAAATACAGACATTTAACTAGATCTTGTCTATAATAAGAGAGGGAGCTGCACTTGCCTTATGCATCAATGCTGCCGCCTCGCTTGAACTATGAGATCCATGCCCATTGATTTGAGGAAAACAGTGTTCATAATTCTGTTCATATGACTGCAAACTTGTCATATACAGCACATCATTAGGATAGCTGATAGGAACATATGATACTTTGGTAGCAGTGCTTGTGTAACATCTCATTTTCCTGGTTAGCTAATGTCTAGAAGTTCTTCCTTGTCCCCTTTTTTTTTTGCTGTTTAACCAGGAACACTTGTACCTAGCTATCCACTCATAAAACCAGAGTATATTCACCTATAAAGCACTTGAATTGTATCCTCAGCTGAGTTCAGAGGCATTGTTCTCATTCAGGCAGGCTGAAGAGTCAAGATAGGATAGTCACAGGTGAAAGATTTAAGTGCAAAGTACTACTGGTTTTGTTTTACCATTGCTTATATCTTCAAGCTGCTGAGCATTGATGGTTTTTATTTTAGCACAAATAAAAAATCTCTGCCTTTGAAAGACAAGAAGCACAGGAATAATAAAATATAAACCAGACACAGTACAATAGCAAACTCATAAAAAGGAGACAAAATGGATTACATGGAGTATAGTAAGGATAAATGGTTATACATAGGTTTTAAATGATGAATCAAGAGCACAAATATTCACTAAAAGACTAAAGGAGTATGCACTAAGGCCTATGGTGGAGACAGACCATGGAAGAAAAAACTCTGTAATATTCAGGTGCCAAAGTGAATTGACACCTATGTTGGCTAGGTGAGGAAAATCTAAGCACAGATTAGGAAGACTATAGATGGGGGATCTGATCACACAGTCAAAGCAGCAATAAAATGGCAGCTTCTAATTCCAGATGAAAATCTTGGATAGAATGTGCAGAAAGAAGTGCAAACCCACTCAGGTGTGTAAGGAAAATATAATGGCTGATTCTAATCCAGCTCTATCCTTGAGATGAGTCTAATTTGAGTCAGCTAAGTTCTTCTCCTGGTTAACGTTATATATGTAAGATTAAATGCCCTGCTGAAAAACAGTCCTTGACACTAAGGTATGAGGAAGAATTAGGAAAGGCAGACATATAATGGAGGCTTGTGGCCAACTGAGAATTATTAGCAAGTTGCAGAGAATGTCAGGATCTCTGAGGGAAGTAGCTGTAAAGTAGGCATCAGAGCCAAGACCTGCATGACCCTGGCTGTCAGGGATTTGTTAGGACTCAGTCCTTTACCACAGGTTAAGGGGATTAAAAAGGTAGAAGTGGAAGCACTGTCAAAGGAAATAGTTGAGTATGCAGTGGGAAAGCTAATTTTCTCTCCCTCTTAATCTCAACCAAGATAGAAAACAATTGAACAAAGGGAAGAAATTTAGGACAATGTATCTTCCATCAGTACTGCAGAGAGGTGGGAAGATATGGTAAAACAGAAGAGGTAGATATTTTCAAAGCAGCACAGAAAATTTTGTAATCTATTATGTATTTATTTAAATGATTTCTGTACAGTTGTATTTTCCTTGCTACTTTGGAAAATTTACTCTCTAAGTTTAAATAAATTCGGTGTTGAATACCATTGTAAATTTGGCCCTGTATACCCCCTAGAATATTATCAGGAGATCCTGGACAAATTCAAATAGACTGTTTCTCAGTATAATACCATGAATGTCACTTTTACTGCAGCTGATAGAGCTGGCTTTTATAGTGTTTTTTCAGTCCTGATTTTTGCTTTTTCTTCAAGTATCAACCAGGCAGGATTATAGTTAATAAAAAAATAGCTGCCTCTTAATTTCTAAACTGTATTTTACAAGTTTAGCTTTTGAGGTTTATATTAAAGTGATGCCGATTTGAGTTTGCTGGTTGCCCAGATCTGAACCACTGCCTCATTGCTCATGGTTGAATTAATGATGTGAATGTCTAACAAGCCATCAGATTCATAAATCACCAGAAATAAGAGGGATAACTCATAAAAGTCTTTTCCTTTTGTTTAGCAATTTATCATTTTGCTTGCACATTAATAAACAGAGCTCCCCTGAGGTAAGCCACAGAAAGATAGATTTTTCTGCCTAATTTTCCTCAATCATAGCCAGTAGATCACAAGTGGAGAGAGTGGGCTTGTCACAGCGTGTTGATGTCTTGCAACCCCCTCTACTCATCACTGATAACAAATAAATGTGATTAAGTACCCTGGTGGATAATTATTTGTGTTTACATAACAGGCGCCAGGTTTCCAAGTCCAAGATTATCAGCTAGACCAAGCCGAAAGCGTACGTTGTCCATATCCCCCCTATCTGATCACAGCTTTGACCTTCAGACCATGATACGGACATCTCCGAATTCCTTGGTCACAATTCTCAATAACTCTCGTAGCAGTTCCTCAGCCAGTGGTTCTTATGGCCACTTATCTGCAAGTGCAATAAGGTAAGAATAGCATTTTCTACCTATGTTGTGTATTCTCATTCATTTTTCATACATGCACATGCAAACGTGGACGGATAGTCACATCTTAAATTTACTGTTGTTTTGTCAATATGTGTGTTTTGCAGTTTTTATGATATATATACATTGCAGGTTAATTTTAAAATAAAACAACCTTTTTTTTTTCTTGCTCAGAGAGGTAGCCTGAAGGGAATTTTAGGTACACTATTATCTATCCAGTAGTAAGTAATTATCTATCCAGTAGTGTTGGTGTGTGGATGTGTGCTCAGGAATCTGTTTACATAGAAGCAGCTCTAGGGTAGGTTTGTGACTTAAGTCACTTGGATTCTTCTGGCCATAGACATACATATATTCCACTATGTAGTGAACAGTGGAATATTCCTGCATTATAATCATCAGAGAATAAAGCACAGATGTGTGGTATTGTTTAGTTAAAGTGTTTGACTGGAACTTCTTGGTATTCATCTCCAAAGGGTTTTTTTTTTTTTGGTATTTTAGCTCATCTCCTGAGAGGTCAGTCTTTCCTGGATAAATTGTCTTTATTTTTTGTTTGTACCAAGGATGTCCTGTTATCATCCAGTATAATCAGAAATGCTGTGATTTTTCACTTGTCTACTTCACTTGCACACACAATAAAACATCCAGTTCAGGAGGCAGAAAAGCAAGCAAGCTAAGGAAGAGATGGGCAAAGTTGTACAGGGAAGGGAAACAAATAGAGCATAGTGAGAGGGAACGAAAACAAGAATATCAGAAAAGGAAGTGCAAAAAAATAAGGAGAAGCAGTAGAAATAATGGAGGTGCAATTGCAGAACATTGATCTATTAGCAACATTTCTATACATCAATTGAGAAGAGCTTCTCCAGTATTCTGAAAAAAGTCCCTCATCTCTCCATAGTCACAGAAAGTCCTGAATTTGCATTTATGGCACTCAAACAAGGAGTGCTACTGGTCTCTGGCTTAAAAGCAGCCCACACCTTCACTTTGTAGTGAGGCAAAGGAGCAAGTCCCCACAGTAATTTCTTGAGATCTAAGAGACTAACTTTTGGCAAGGCTCAAACATGCCTCTCCAGCAAAAATGACACACTTACAACTTCAAAAACTGGCTATGGGGATTTGCACTTTTGGAGAAAATGGAGCAGGCAACTGGTATGTTAGAAACCTCAAGGCTGATGAACTTCAAAAATAATGGCACTGTAAATATTTGATATTGTAAGTGCTGTTGGGTTTTGTTAAGAACTTTCTTTAAATAGTTGTGCTTCATAGCTCTGACATACTTGAATAGCTGTTTAGTATTTCCCAGGTGTGATACCACATCTCTGCGATACAGCTCCCCAATGTGTGTGTAACCATTGTCCCAATATGAAGCTCCATAATGTGAAGTATGATTATTTCAGTATCTGGCAGCAGTTTTGGACTACATTGATTAAATCCGTGTACTATGTGGAGGTGTATTATCCTCCCTGCTATCAAGATGGAATGGCACTTATTTAGTAATCTCTTTTCCATTGTTTATTATTTTGGAAAAGCAAATTGTGCATAAAAGTTGGCATAGTCTCTTCAGTGAAGTCTTCCCTTTCTTCTGCTCTTCCTCCACAGCTGGAAATGGCTGGCATATGTTTTTGACACATAGAATCACTAACATAAGGGCCATCCCTGCAAAGTTGGAGTTAGATGAATAGTTGTGTTGAAGACAGTTGTAGAACTGGAGTGATTTATGGCAGAGACTGAGTAAGGATGCCAAGAAGTAGAACAGTGTTTCTCATGAACTGGTGTCACTGAAGAAAGCAAGGCTTATGGGACTGAGCTTATGGTTGGGGAAAGCTTTCAGCACTTTCTGGTCACATTTTCCAGGAATGTGTCATCCAGATTTTCACACCATTTTGAATTAATTGTTTTTTCTCCATATTCAAATGAGAATATGCCTGCTCAACACAAAAAATTGGAAAGGTGAATCTTCATTCTTCTCAGTGGAAAGGATGGTAAGCTTTGCAGCTTACCTCTCTTGATGCCTTTTAAATTCTCCCATGTGTACCTGTTTATAAAAGAGTTAAACCAAAATAAACAGGGATGTTGAGTATGCTTTTCTGTATCACAAC
The DNA here is from genome assembly GCA_013400935.1 of Turnix velox. NCBI lineage: Eukaryota > Metazoa > Chordata > Aves > Charadriiformes > Turnicidae > Turnix > Turnix velox. The sequence goes on from VZTY01035328.1 coordinate 278,922, forward strand.
ATGATTGTTCTAAAACACGAATCTTATGAGGAGCATCTGGAGAAACTGAGGTTTTTTAGTCTGGAAAAAAAGGTGGTTGAGAAGGGACCATATAGTTCTCTACAGCTACTTGAAAAGAGATTGTAGAGAAGTGGGGGTCAGTTCCTTCTCCTTAGTAGCAGGAGATAGGATAAGAGGAAACAGCCTCAAGTTGCACTTGGGGACATTTCAATTAGTTATTAAGAAAAATTTCTTCACTTAAAGGGTTGTCAAGCATTGGAGCAGGCTGCATGGGGAAGTGGTTGAATTACCCTGGGGTAGCTAATCCCTGGAGGTGTTTAAAAGACCTGTAAATGTGGTGCTTAGGGACATAATTTTGTGATGACCTTCGAAGAGTTAGGTTTATAGTGGACTCAATGATCTTAAAGGCCTTTTCCCACCTAAATGATTCTGTGATTCTACAGGATTTCTCTAGAAGAGGGAAAAAGCTGCAAAATAAGGCATGCAGAAACTGGTTGTTTAGTAAAATGGAGGTACTGCCCCCTTGTGATTCTGCTTTGATACCATCCTTATTTTCAGAGTTGCACAATATTTTTTCACAGGACCCATACCTGCTTCAGTTACACAGGCTGAATATTCCCTCAGTCAGAGCCACAGGACCCTATACCACCTCTCCCAGGCAGCTGTGAAAGAGGAAGGAGCTTCCTACCTGAGTGTTTTCTGCCTGGAGAGTGGACCATGGTCTGGCATCACAATCCTAGTGTGATGCTGGGCAAACAGAACTGCTCAGAAGTGACCTCCAGACTCATTCTGTTTCTCTTCCAGAGGCCTGTTCTGACACTGTGAATTCTGCAGCAGAGACAAGTTGCTCACAGGCATGGTTTGAAGCTATTGGCAGCTGTTTTGAATATTTCATGTGCTGCATCATGTTAACTAACACAGGAGATCAGGTCTCCATGTCTGAAATTGGGCAGCCAGCCACAATGAGTGGTGCTTTTTATGTAACTCTTTCTTCGATTCACATGTCTGTGCAAAACAAGAATCCTTCCCCTTCACCTCAGAGGGAGATTGAAAGCATTAATGTTTTGTGAAGCACTTAGAGTCTACAGTGATGAGCACAGTAGAGAAGCTCAGGAGGGTATCAGTAATTATACATTCACCAAAGATTCAAATGTAATGGAAGGAAGGCCCATGGGCAATGTTCTGGGCAGAGAGAAGAAAAATACCAGAGAGTCTTTAACTGAAGACTGTTGTTCATCTTGTGCACTGAATGAGGTATGAATCCTACTGGGAGAAGAGGGGTGATGTAATTAAAGGCTGATGAGTAGGCACACGATAGTATTGGAGGTCTAGTTCTAGACCTCCGCTTCTCTCTTAACCTTTTTTTTTTTTTTTGNATACATTCACCAAAGATTCAAATGTAATGGAAGGAAGGCCCATGGGCAATGTTCTGGGCAGAGAGAAGAAAAATACCAGAGAGTCTTTAACTGAAGACTGTTGTTCATCTTGTGCACTGAATGAGGTATGAATCCTACTGGGAGAAGAGGGGTGATGTAATTAAAGGCTGATGAGTAGGCACACGATAGTATTGGAGGTCTAGTTCTAGACCTCCGCTTCTCTCTTAACCTTTTTTTTTTTTTTTTCAGAGGGGCTACTTGTGTTAGGGACATATCC
>VZTY01035328.1:281844-343308 GCA_013400935.1 Turnix velox
AAGGCCCATGGGCAATGTTCTGGGCAGAGAGAAGAAAAATACCAGAGAGTCTTTAACTGAAGACTGTTGTTCATCTTGTGCACTGAATGAGGTATGAATCCTACTGGGAGAAGAGGGGTGATGTAATTAAAGGCTGATGAGTAGGCACACGATAGTATTGGAGGTCTAGTTCTAACCCTCCGCTTCTCTCTTAACCTTTTTTTTTTTTTTTGCAGAGGTGCTACTTGTGTTAGGGACATATCCCCAGGACCTTACTGGTCTTTGCATTGGCTAAAAAAATGCCATCCTCCTGCTAAAAGATTACATCCCATACTTTACACAGCTTTTCAGCATGCAACTCTCTCTATGAGCACTACAGGATGTTGAACTGAAGGGAACTGTGTTTTGGGCTGTGTTTTTACAGGGCAAAGCACAGAGGGTCTCTGGTTCCTTACATTGGTACTGCTGCAGTTTGAATAATAAATAATAATAGTTTAGCACAATACAGATAGGGTTTGACCTGGCAAGTGCTTTGTCATTGTCAGCTGGCAGTGTATTGCTGCATCCTGACTACTGGCAGAGTACTTGAAAAGAAGATGTCGCTCCTGCTGACAGCTAATAGTGGATCTTTAGCACACCAGGTAGAGCTTCTATTTTGTGCATTTGAAAACACCTGGTTTAGGTCTCAGCTGGGAGAAATTATGCAGAAAGGAGGTGTATGAAATAGCATCAAATGAGGATACTCCTTCATTTGACATTTACTCATTTGGTTACCTGCCTTGGTCCTGCAGTGCAGCACCCCTGCTATTAATCTTTTGTCAGGATGTACTCAATGTTTTATCTGCTGCCTGTGACAATTATTAGACTTTGCACTTCACTAGCACTTCTTTTTGAGAGGCAACATGGCCTAGGGTGAGTATAGGGGAAGGTAATCACTTCCTATGATATTCAGAGTACAGATTTGGAACCCTTATTAGCTTGTCTTTAATAAACACAGGAGGGTCAGACTTCATGTTCTATATGATCTGAAATTCAGAACCTCTGTATTTTTCTTGTCTTTTACCACCCCTAAAATACCCAATTTACAAACTAATTTTTCTGAAAATGAGCCAAATTGCCTGTCAGCTGCAAAGTGTGCAAATCATGAGTAGTTCTACCTACTACAGGAGGATTTCTTCACTAGTGCACCTTAGCAATCTTGTGTTAAAATTCAGTTTCATGTGAGCCCTTTGGGATCTCCTTCAAGGACTGAAAGAAACTGAGAAAGCACAGCAGTACTTCCCCCCCTCTCCCTCCAGGCTCTGCCTCTGCTTCCCTGATGTCATCACAACAGGAAGGAGCAATTAACATTGTGTTGTTAATTACAGTCAGGTCCTGGTTGTTCTGGCTCACATCAGTTTGCTCTGGGCTGATTTGAAGTTGAGCATCAGGAGGAGTGGTGGTGAGGCTACTTTCACAAAGAGTGCTAGAAAAAGATGGCCAGGTTTGTTGGGGAAGATTAGAACCCCTGAAGACAAGAGTGTGCCTATCTGCAAGCAAGTGTTGGATTCTCAATGATTTCCTCATCTCATCCAACAGCTCATGTATACAAGAAGCTCATATTCATAGAAGCTATATGCTTCTTGTTATAAAGTGTTTGTAGTATAATTGGTGCCTCCCTCTGAACTGCTTTGTATCTAGAGGCAAGTGACCACATATTTATTTCTCATGTACCTTGGCAAACATGGAGAGAAAAGGAGAAAAAAAGGAAAATAGAATTAAGGTACACAAATGAAAGTATAAAGTTATAAAGAAACTGTAAGTATCTCCAGCAGAGAGCCCACCAGTCTAATTATGCTCCATACAAAAAAAGCAGAATATTCTTTTATCAGGTTTAAATTATCTGGGTTTTGAATTTAAAAGAATGCCTTGTAAGATAGGGAGTCCTCATGTTCTCAGTCTCCCTTCTTTATTCAATATTTTATATATTCTTGTTATGTCTCCTCTTATCCATCTTCTTTCTGAGGCAAATGGTTGTTTTCATTCTGCACTTTAGGAGAGTTCTTGCATTATCTTTTATGCTGATAGTCCCCCTCTACTACATGCAATGTTATTTCATCAGACCAGCAATTCAAATGCACTGAGATTTTGTGTTGTTTACCACTCTATTCATCTTAACGTGTTTTTGCCATAGCTTCACCTTGATCAAATTTTTATTAATGTGCTGAATTCTGTATTGAGACAAGCAAGTGCTTTGTGTCAGTTGTCTCAGCAAATTTTGAGCCAGTGCACCTTTGGTATCACTAGACATGTTGCTATCAGTATTGCTTATCTATCTTCCATGGGCTTAGCTCTAAAGATAATCTCTTCACCATGCTGCTCAAAATAATTTTGTCATATATCAGATTTCATTGTTTTTTCATTGCTTTACTCTATGCCTGAATTGCTGATAATTGAACTAAAAAGGACAAGATTCAATCTAAGAATGCAAGGCTAACTTTAACTAAAAAACTTAATTTTTACCTTTGATTTTTCTTTTCAATCTTTTCACTTAGGGATCACCCTAAGCGAGATGCAAAGCTTTTCTTGCACTGGAAGGTCTCTAGTTAATTGCATTTAATATGTTGCAAATGAAGGCTTAGTTGCACTTCAGACTGGGTCAAATTCAGACCTGGTATAACCCCACTGAAATAAGTCCTGTTACAACTGGAGATGGTCACATTTGTGCAGCAGAGGGCTTTGTTCTCTGTGGTCTTCTACTGTGTATGGTTAAAACAAAAGAAGGAATACAATGCTCTATCATGCTATAATAGCTCCCTTTTAGACCCTCTTTCAGGAGGTGCAAATGGCAGAAAAGTGCTACAAAGTGAGGAAAAATTAAGTTCATCGGTATTGTAGAAAGTTGCATCTAATTCAACCTCTCTTGAAATGTAATTCTGCAGCTATAGAAAGATCATATAGATTACAGGACAATGACATTCAGACTCCTTTTTGTATTAGTAAGTGGTGGACATCTTTCACCACAAACACAAATGATTTCTGCCCTGAGAAGGTGTGTATTTTAAGTCAAGCAATGTAGAGAATATAGACTGTATAGACATATGTTGCATGCTCACTTGTATGTACAGATGCATATATATACAAATGTGTAAGTTACAGATCTTACAATTAAAAGTCGTTTTGAAGCAACATGCTCCAGATAGTTCAGTGTTACTCAAAGAATTTAAAGTCATTTGACCTGGAGCATTATTAATTCCAGGAAAGTTCTGGAACTAAGAGAAGTGTGCTGGAGTTTAGCACTTCATTACTTCATTTTTAGACCCTCAAAGCGAGTACTAATTAGCACTTGCTATGTAATTAACAACTCCAGTTTTAGAAACACAAAATTCCTTAGCTGTGAATTTAATTCAAAATTATGTTTGCCGGGAGTGTCATAAGTTTACATGGAGGGAACACAGATTAATACCAAGTCCAGTTAGGATATTGTGGATTCCTGAACAGGAATATCCCAGTGAGAAGGGAGAGAGTTGCTAATACTGTCTGAATACAGAAGGTTAGTCAGTGTAACTGTTTCATTTTACTCCAGGATATGGCAATGTATTCATAAGGAAAAAGTTCGCCTAGCCTAGCAGATAAAACAGAATAGATAATATGGGAAGCTGAAGAGAAAGTACAAACCACAGTCTCTGTTAAATTTAAACTGAGAATGGTAGTGAAAAAAGAGTCTGTGATGCATGTGACTTAAATACAATTGTGAAATCATTACTATTATTTGATGAAAACTGAAAAAAGTGGTATAATGTATGCTAGGCTATATTTTATTAGATGTAGATACGTCTCTTTACAAATTCAGTTTGATGACTTGTCTCTAAGTTCGTGATTTTTAATGAAATGTGTCAACATTACAAATGCAGAGGGATATTCATGAGACCTCGTCAGTTTTGAAAAATTATTTCAAAGCTTTTAAAGTCCCATATCAGGCCTTAAAGATCATGCCACATGTCTAGTTTCATAGTCACTGTTTGACTGTTCACCCTGGTACTGAAGTGACATGCCATAAAAGCAACCGATGACTAGTCTGAGTTGTGTACTGAAAACTCTGTGTTGCCAGCTAGAAAGTAGAGAAAAAAGAACAGGATCTAAAGCAGAACTCTTCTTCTGTATTACTAAAAATGCTATGTAATGTTGTGAGCAGAAGACTACGAAAAAAAGTGGATTTTTTAAGCTTCCCTTCCAGTAATTTACATGTAAGATGCTTGAAGCAGTAAGAATGTCACAAATTCCCTAAGGCTGTGAGGTTGCATTGTTGCTCCTGTGACCTGAGCAATTTGCCAACAGCCACTCTTGCAGGGTGTTTCCATCAGGCGGAGGAGCAAACAACAGAGTTGAAAACAACTTCTTACTCTTATTTGTTTACAAAGAATGTACTTTAATTCCTGTTTCTGCCAATTTAAGCAACAGTGGAGAGTTTTCTGATGTGATGTTCCTGGCTACTGCTTCTCTTCCAGATTTTGTCTGAGGAGACCTCATTGGCTTTCTCTCTTCTACATCTTTACTTGGGTCAGATGACAAATTAATCTGTAGTGCTGACTTCATCCACAGCTTTCCCCATCGGACTGTTCAGTATTCCTGCCTGCATTATACACTTATACGTAGTTCCATTGAAGTAGATATATAACCTTTTATGCATATATTTGAAGTCAATGTATGAAGTCAGCTTGTGCACATCTCCTCAGAACCCATGGTTCAACTGTCAGTCACCCTTACATATGTCCTGTGTTTTGAACACAGTATCCTACCTGTCAGTTTACCATGGGATGAACGATGCTGTTGCTCACATTTCTCCTTATCAGAGAAGAGCATTTGAATTACTGCAGGAAAGACAAGATGGAGGTCAGGAAGGAAATTTGAATACGGTAAACATAACATGGTTCTATATGAATAAAGGTATCTCAAAGAAACAAATCTATCCTTCTAAAAACTGAAAAAGAGTAACATTTTAAAACATAAAGAATGTCCTAACAGGTCAAACAGAGGTGTTAGGTAGTATGTAGACATACACTCTGTTTCTGATGGTGCAAACAGCAGATGCTATTTAAGGTGCACACGAAGAAACCCATCTACTTTCTAAATTCTGTTCTCTCTGTGCTCTTCCAGCATCAATAATCAGTAGTTTAGTAATCCCAAAACTCCTACTTGTTACTTACAGTATTTCTTTATGGACCCATTGTCTTAAGGCATGTCTAGTTCCATATGATCTCCTGGCAATGTATGCTTCTTACCAATGCTTTCTGAAGTATTTTTTTAAGTGGTTTGTCTATGGCTTTCCTCTAATGCCCTGTAGTTTACATGCTTTAGAAGCTCTTTTTTTGCAATCTTCCAAAGCAGAACCAGAACGGGGAAGGGATTAAGTTACTCTTGAAAGACTTTTGCATCAGATCTTGCAGAACTGCATGGTTTTGTGATATAAAGAAGGTGTCTTTGCAGCTTTTTTGTGAAGAAAACTATCGTGATAGAGCAAAGCTGACCTCACAGTATTCACAAAAGAGGGATCTCCTTGTCATTCCTGTGTCAGTCTGTCTCCTTAGGCACACCTCTGCAATGTATAGGAAGGAAGGAATTTTTCCTGACTTGAATTCACAGCTGTTTTGCGGTAAATTCTGCAGCTGTGACCAGAAACTGGATGACCTTGTTAGCAGGACAGCCACAAAGTAGCTACAGAGTTTGGTTTTGATTATAATGTCTGTTTTTCTTCTTCTTGAAGTCTGTTCCTTAAAATTTGATGTGCTCATGTAATTGCAATGTAGTTCACTGCCCTGATTTACCTCTGGTGAAGGGAGTTTGAGACTTTGCAGAGGAGGGGAAGAGAGAGAGCAGGAGAGATAGACTGACAGATACAGAAGTCCATAGTGTGGAAAAATAAATGATGTCACTGATGGGCTTTTCTGTCAGTGTATGTGAGTTATTGAATGCTTAAGCAGAAGTAGTACACATTTTTTCTAACCCTTATGCCCCATAAAGCTCAACAACTAAAAAGATAACCTGTATATAGTTTGTCAGCGGTTTAACGTGCATTCATCTTTTTTTTTCCTCTTTTCTACTTTGTTTTTTAAAAAAAAATCTGTAACAGAACTACAAATTCAATTCCCTCCAGTGGTGTAGACTTTCATTTCACAGTAGGTAGATAGAAAAATGAAGTTTCATAATTCACTTACATTTCTAAGGATCCAAGATTTTTTTGGAAGTAACCTGTGAACAATGGTGTTGTTCCAGCACCTGGATTTTCAAAGTGTTGAGCACCCCTTGTGCGAAATGCAGTCTCTTTAAGGTATTGTAAAATAAACATGGCACATATAGAGGCCCCTGAAAACAATCATCACTTTTCTCGTTGCTGGTTTTGGAAGTTCTGGACTCTCAAAATTAATACCTTCAGGTATTGTTCACTGCCTCTGGGCAGTTACTGAATGACACCAGTGCCATCTTGGAGCTTATTTCTAAGCAGACATGGTGGAATCGCCTGGGCAAGGCCAGATGATGCCTTTGCCTACCGTTCCTGCTGATTCTGACTGAATTTTTCTCACATCCTATATTCAAGAGTTATTTAACAAAGTGCATTCAAAACTTTGGGAAGAAGGGCAGGAATCCAGGCCTCCCCTTCCCAACAGAGCACTCCATGCCAGCAATGCTGCATGCTTTGATTTCATTTTCTTTCTTTTGGCCCACAACATTAGCTTTATTGTTGAGCAGCCTGAATGGTTTCTGAAAGGCAGAGAAAGACCTGCCACCTCCTGTTCTCTTCAGATTCTTCTGATCTTTTCAGATCAGAAAAATCATCCAGGCTACCCTGTGACAACATCTTGCATGCAAGTGACGTTAAACCCAGCCAGGTCATCTTGCCTTATGAAGAGCTCTCCAGAAACAGCTGGAGAGAATTATTTGAAGGCAGCTATCTGAGCTATTTAAGAAATCATCCTGGTGGCTGAACCGTTGTCACCATTTCTGAGTACTCCCATTAGCTATGCTGGCTATTCCTCTACTCCCTCACAATTGTCTTTTCATTTTAGTCTGAGGTGTTTGAAGTTTGGAGAGGGAGGAAATGAAGTGCAGGTTGCCAGGCTCTGTAGGAAAATCCTAGTACCTCAGACTTCAGCATTGCTGCTGAGCACAGGTCGAAAGAAAGATACTACAGAAATAAAGATTCCTCCTTTCCATAGCACATCTATCCAGATGTGTCTTAATGCATCTGTTGCTGGTGTCATTGTTTTTCAGTAAGAATCACTTGCTAAGATGGTGTCTCTTCTACTCTGCCCTACAAGTTTACTTGCTTGCAAGTGGAACAAAGTTGTCAATGCCTGGCATAGCATCCTTCTTCTTGAAACTCATATGGTGTTAAAAGCAGTTGAAGATAAAGAGGACATCTCTGTGAGGTGAAATCTGTCCTTTTAATGAAAACCATTTTATTTACATACAGAGGGTAATAGCAAATACATGTATTTAGCATTTAACCACTTGCATGGTACTGGTCTAAGTTCTGCCTGCCATTGCAGGCCAGTGAAACTAGTATTTGGAGGGGCCAGATGTAATGGTAGTCACAAAGCAGTGCTGGGCAGTATCTACATCTCTGAGCTGAGATCCTAAGTCAGTTGTGTCTTGTGGCTGAATTCTGAGTTTGTCTTTTCACCGTCTGAAGAGTATTGCCAAAGTTTTTGTACCCGGGTTTGCAAAGGTGGGTGTTGTGCACACTTAAACACCTAGAAAGGGAAAAAAGCCAAGCTGCTTTGCAAGCGTGCTTTGAGCTTGAAGCTCCCAGTGAAATCTGGCCACGTATTTTTGTCTTTTAAATTGATTCAGCTGAAAGGTGAGGATATCTTAGTTGTTTACCACTCACAGAGAAATAAAATACTTCACCCAAATTGTTTTGATGTGTTTATTGGTCTTGGTGAATTTGATAGCATCTTCTGGATGGTGTCTAGTGCTTGAATTATATGAGGTGAACTCACAGTTTATGTACATGGAAGCAAAAAAATGCTGGGGTAAAGTAAAGAGGCCTTGTTTCAGCCTCATGTATGACATTGTAATTGTATGTTTTTTAATGAACAGACCAGAGTAGTTACACTTTGTAATGTTTGTTCACTAATAAGGAAAAGGGGTGTTAAATCATTGTGTTCTTTGATGAATGGCTTGTACACTGAAGAATAAATTGAACAAACTGGCATAGAGCTCAGTGAACATGAAATCAGCTATTAGAAGAAAGCTTGTGAACAAATTCTGAGCCTGATATGCATCTTTTGATTAATGTCCTATCAATCATCCATAGTGGCTACCTTAGCTAAGTTGTGCTGTAATCATTCATGGTTGCTTACAGGAACGCTAGCAGGAACTATAGAGCTACAATAACTGAATATTATTACTGACTTCTCCCTAACTCTTGCTGTGAACAATTACTGTTTTCACTACATTTCTGCTTCCTCTTATTAAAAAGAATACAATGCAAAATGAAAAGAGAGTTCCTCAAAGACCAGTTAAATTCTCCCAGGGTATTCTTAATGATATTCTATCCTAAATGGGCAAACTATTGTAATACAGAGTTCTCACCAAGAATAATAGTAATGTAATCACATTGAAGCTGTCTCTTCATGGATCATAGTCATACAGGCAAAATGTATAGTCAGATTAATGAACACAGAATTTCTGTAGAATTACTACTTAAAATGATTGAAATTATTTTTGCTCTTTTTGTATCACAGTGTTTTTAGTTAATGTGCTTAACAGCAGCAGCAATTCAGACTCCAGTCTGCAAATTAGGATTAAATCTACCCTTCTGACATTAGTAGAAGCCCAGATTCTTAAAAGGCATTATGGTTGCACCCCTCTCCTTTAAGACCCAGTCTTTTAAATTTGTATGACTCTTTTGAGCTGTGGTTGTTTGGTGTTTTCTTAAGAAAAAGCATAAATCAACGAATACCCTTTTTTTCTCCCCTATGATCTACCCTATGATTGTAAGTTATTGGCAAATGTTTACAGGAGAATCTCATATTGCTATGTGTGAAGATTTAGTTCCACACCATTTATTTCTCGAGTGTGACACAAAAAATGCTTTGGTACTAGCCACAAAATAGGTCCTTAGATGGCAGTGTCATTTTCTCCATAGTCACTGTAGTCTTGGAAATACTGTGAAATAATGAAGTGATGACAGGTATTAACATGCATAATGGGCTTTAATAGACATTTAATGTTGTTTAACTGAAGGAAGGAGAAGTGCTTTCCCATTGGAATATTTCTACATTGAAACTCATTGATCGCCAATTTCAGAGGGGAAAGGTTAATCCATCAGTTTCTGTAACCAAACGGTGCTGATGGAAATTCTTTAGGTGACATTCTGGATGAACTGAGCTTTCTATCTTTGCAAACAAATGAGTGATATGACAAGCATGGTGTTTGGAACACATTTAACCAATTGATTTTCTCTCCTCTTGTAATAAGATCTAGAGACATATGAAAGAGCGTAGCGTGAGCTAAGATTAAAGGAACTGCTTCATACACGTGAACACAGGGGAGCTGCATTGTCAATAAAAGTACTATAAAGCATGTGGGCACCCATTCTTTTTCTTTATATAAAGTTTGTTATTGCAATAAATAGCTGTTATTGAACCGCTTGCCTATTATTTCAGTTTTTCTGAATTTTATTTCAGTTGACTTTCTGTGGTTTCCTGGTAATTGTTAGGAATAAGTGTTATGTTTTATTATAGCATCGTTTTTGCACTCACTATTAAATACAGACCAATTCTGGATTCCAAATCAGGATTTATCATCCTTAGGGGTATGAGGAGGTATACAAGGGGCAGGGAGGGATTTGGATTCAATTAATGTAAATATATCAAATGTATTTAAAAAGTTTATATAAATCCTTACTGTGATGACCTTTATCTTATTCTTCCCTCTTCCCTCATTTTTCTCCCAAATTCAGCCCTGCTCTGAGTTTCACATACCCCCCTACACCGGTGTCACTCCAGCAAATGCATCAGCAAATTATAAGTCGTCAGCAAACCCTAGGTTCAGCCTTTGGACACAGCCCTCCACTCATCCATCCTGCTCCAACTTTTCCTACCCAGAGACCTATCCCTGGCATCCCCAGTGTCCTGAACCCTGTCCAGGTTAGCTCTGGACCTTCTGAGTCCACACAGGTGAGATGCAACAAAAGAAACCTTTGCAACCCATTACTTTAAAAATGAGATAAGTGAATCAAATGGCATTGTCTCAATGGTAATTAATCACTTCTGTCACTGAGACCCTTTGATAACAGTTTTCTTGCAGTCCCTTTATTATAAATCACAGGAGTTTATGCAAGATTCCTGATTGGTAGTGTGCTTTTTAGTCCTCAACTAGTTCAGTGTGCTTCAGCAGCAGCTTCTCATTCCAGACTGTCTCTCCAGTATCTTACACAGGAGGTTAACAGAGGTGGGGAGTAAGAAAAGGGAGAAAACCATATTAAAACATGAACATTTTAAAGATTAGCAGCTTTGCCTTAAAATCACATTGACTGTAAGATGGAGAGTGTAGTATTCTGCCCTCCTGACATAGGTGTAAGTTGAAAGTGAGTACAGAGGAACTCAAAAATAGAGCAGAGTTTTGAAAATTTATTTTCTCTGATTTGTGGAAAATTTGACTTGCTGGGTTTGAATTAATAATTTCTTTAAAACAAAGTGTATTTGGCCCATAATGTGGAGTTTATCAGTTTGTGGTTTGCCTGTTATTAACTTGTGCTGTTTGATGATGATCTGGGATAGGTTATTTATCAGTCTGGGAGCTGTTTATCTCTTGGCTAGCTTTTACAAATGTAGAAGGAGAACATGCTGCTGTAGGAAGCATATTGATTTTTTGTGGGGTTTGTGAAAGTTCAGATATCTCTAAAAGATCTGTGGATTCCTACAAGATCCATTTGCAGGTGTATATAATGGTGTTCAGTCCAGCTCAGCAAGAGAAAAACAAGATGCTGATCTGTTTCTGTCAGCAGTAGTTTTGCTGTTGACTTGGAAGAATCCAGGACTTCATCTAGGATTCTTTGACTGAGTCTCACAATAGCGTTCAGTTTTTCTTCCTATCCACTATTATAACAAGGCAGTGCAGTAGAAGAGCTGAGATCTTGCATGCGGTGTTCAGTGCAAAATGTCTCCTGCAAGTGTAAAAAAAGAATAGTTTTCTTGAATGAGTGCACAGTGATTTTACTTTTCAAACTTGCCTTTCTCAAGTTGTCATTATGTGGAAAATCAAATTTTTCCTACCCATCCCTTGCCTGGCAAAACCAGCACTGCTTTGTTGCATTGAATTACTTCACACGCCTTCCTTCCTGTTCCTTCCCAGTTCCATTAACCTGTTGAGTGATACAGTTCTTCCAGAAGTTAATGCTATGTAATTGAAGCACAGTGTAATTGCACATCCAGTCTATTTGACAGTGTGGCTTCTCCAAATAAAGTTGCTGAGCAGATGCTGTGTATTTTTGTTTGGAGCTATGCATTTATCACAGTCTAATTTTGTCTTCTTTTGGGGGGAAAAAAAAATCCCTGCCGGCAGCAGAACAAACCCACAAGCGAGTCTGCAGTGAGCAGCACTGGGGATCCAATGCACAACAAGCGCTCCAAGATAAAGCCCGATGAGGACCTCCCCAGCCCAGGAGCAGGAAGCATGCAGGTATGGTAGTCAGATGGCACCTTTCATCTTGCTGCCAGAAGGAAAATGCACACTGCCTGTAACACATGTTTTCAGGCTTTCTGCCTTTGGATGGTCCCTCCATCTCAGAGCAGCAAGGATTCTGCTGGCTTGCAGGGCTGTGTTGCAGAAGGAGGGCAGAGTAAGGAGGTTGATACCTGTGATTGGTCAGAGAGTACTGAACTCACCATTTGGCCTGGAAAAGTGCAACAAAGACATTCAGGTCTTTGCTGAGGATGTGATTTGTGTTCAGCCAAAATATTTGTGCCACGTTGACTTCTACCAGATCATATCATGGTACTGCAATGGGGCCTCAGTGTCAAGCTCCAGACTTGTTTGCTGTACTTGATGCCACTGGTTTTAGTGGAGCAACTCCTGATATACAATGACTCAAGTGAGATGAAAATTAGAGCCTCGATCTTGTGAGTGAATCTGTGAAGCTGAAGCAGAGGAGCATATAAAACCTTCAGCAGGTTTGAAATGGAAAAATAACATGAGGGAACGATCTAAACCAAATGTTTATGCTAACATCTGACCCTTACCCTGAGCATTTAACAAGCTGGGAAGAATGAGGCACCTTGAGCACAATTAAATACTCTCTTCCGTGCTTTCTCCTTTCATGCAAGGGTTACAGGCAAGGGCAGACTAATAACTAGCCTGAAAATTACCATTCTGCTTTTGGAAAGATTTTTGTGTGTGAAACAGTGAATTAAAAAAGAAAACTCACTTTGGGATCACTGGTGATATGGTTTGTGTCTAAAGTTAAATTCTAGGTAATTGAACTGTATTAAAGAGTGCCTTTTTCACCTGTAGTGACATTGAATTATAAGGGGAAAGTTTACAAATAGTGAACTGGTTAAATATGGGGAGAGATAAGTCAAGCCTTTATGATTTGCTTTGAACTGAAATCTAAAGAGATCTTTTATAGAAATTCATTCTAGTGAGTACATCTTGCACTCATAATGGGCACATGCCTCTTGGCTTATCAGATCTGTTTTGGGCTTCTGCGTTTTGTAAGAGTAAGAGTGAACTGAGAATAAAATAATCTACACGCTCACCCCCATCTTTCTTTGAATGTTGAAATAATTCAGTTCTCTTCCTCCTCAGTTTCAAAATTTCCTCTTTTCACCCCTGTTTTTTTTTCCTCTCCAGGAACAACCAGAAGGAATGACCCTGGTAAAAGAGGAAGGGGACAAAGATGAAAGCAAACAGGAGCCTGAAGTGGTCTATGAGACAAACTGCCACTGGGAAGGCTGTTCCCGGGAGTTTGACACGCAGGAACAGCTAGTGCATGTAAGTTAATGGTATTCAGGAACTCGGTTTTAAAACTACATGACCTTTTTCGTGGGGGTCGGGTTCTCTGACCCTGTACTGAGTCAAGTTTCTTAGCTAACAGTGCTGCAAACTGGAGAGGGGTTTATGAGTTTCTGAGAATAAAGAAAACTCGTAGCTGCAGTGCTTGACCTGTTCAGTCAGCTAAAGCTTAGTGTAAAATTCAATAAAGTCTTCAATAGAGTTTGTAATGGCTCTGATCCTGCAAGCCAGCTAATGCTATTTTGAGTTAGAGACTTTGATAGTTATTGAGTAATAGTAAGCTGGACATGAATTATTATTAACCTTTATCAAAGTTTGATTTTTTTTTCCCAAAAGAGGCTGTAACAGTAGAAATGGGCAAAGGGGAATTCTTCCCCTTCCCTAAAAAGGGGCTTTGATACTGCTTTACTATCATGTATAATCTGGATTATTTGGCTAAAGACATGGAGACTGACTTATTTCAGGCTTTTTAGCAAAAGCTAAAAAGTGAATGTTCAAAACAGGGTCTATAACCTGTCAAGTACAGTTTCCTCCCTGGCCTTAGCTAGCAGAACCTCTCTTAATTACCAGCATCATATGTTACATCTATACGAATTAGAGAGGAGCATCTTCAGCAAATGATCCATATGTCAGAATTGTATTCATTGTAGAAAACTGCTTTTTTATTTCTTAGGTTCTTTCCAGGAAAGCATGCAAAATCTGTTGCATATCGTGGTCACTACTACTGAAATAACTTGTTGGAAAGTGTATTTTTCCACACAGACTAAATTAAAAAAATTATTTTTCCAGACATGCAAATGGTAAACTGATGCTGCAAAGCTAATTTTAGTAAAGCAATTCCAGGTTTTACTTCCTGGAGTGAGGCTTCTTGGAGCACCTCTTCATGTTGCAGTTATTTGTAAAGATGTATTTTCCATTCCCTGTGATTATTAGGTAGTAGTAGTAATTAATAGTAACAATAGCAATCATAGTAAGTGCAAGACCATTGCAGGCTAAAATAATGGCAAAAATTTTACATTCTTTACACCTTGCACAAAAAAAAGATACCCTGACATTTTAGTAGGCCCAGATGCAACATGAGGAGAGACCCTTTCATTGTCATATTTTTGGAAAAAAATGCCATGTGAGTGGTTGCTGCAAAGGGTTGGGCACATTTAAAAAATCAAGTGTTGGTCTTGCAATTGATTCCATGCAAACAGACTAGCTGACATCATCTGGGGCTCTGCACAGGCACAGTCTTTATGTTTGCTAATAATTTGTAAGGCCAAAGATTTATGATGCTTGGCAAACCTTTCTCAATATTCAGAAATTATCATAGAGATTATAATAAAAAAATTATACCAAAATATATGAAATGAATGAGAAATTCAGAATAGAAGTGCCTGGGTAATGAAAGAAAAGGCAAAGAGGTTTTTTTGAAGTTTCAGTCATGAAATTTAATTCATTCCATTGTGCCTTTTAGCTAATAGCTTATATTTTGTAGTTTCACATAAATTAATTTGAGTGTGTGACTGTTTGTTAGTTGGTTATTTTTTTTTAAATTCATTTGTTATTTCTAGTGTGATTTTGTAGTGAATCTGACCGTGCTATTAGGAAAATATCTGGAAAAAAGTGTATTTCTTATGGTTTTGCACAATGGCAACACCTGAAATAGGTTTCTAGGGACATCAAGAAGGCAGAGAAAAATATTCCTATGATACAGGGAGGTCTTTTGGCAGGGATCAGAATTCAGAGGTGTTACAAGGTGCAACCCCCAATGGCAGAGGGGGTGGAACTAGATGATTTTAAAGGTCTCTTCCAACCCAAACCATTCTGTGATTCTAAGTCCTGACTCGATACTCTGAAGACAATAAACTCGTTATCATCATCACAACCATCATATTCAAGTAGCACAAATGGCATTGTAAAAGTCAGAGTATCTCAGTGATGGAGCCTTGGTTGTGATTTCTTTTGCTCCTCTGACAGAGCCCTGCTGTGGGACTCAAGCACATTTCTGACCAGAATTGCAGTGGGTTTAAGGCCATTGTTTAAAAAGCTGGTTCTTCACCCTGGTCTGTCTCTCCCACATTTTGGGTGCCCTTGATTGCCACAGCCATATGATGTACAGCTGTAGCAAGTAGGGAAATGAGGTCTGGGTCTCAGCTGGGCTTCATGGGGAGGGCAGCCCTGGCTTGGTTTAGGTGTGTGATTTCAGCTGAAAGCATTCAGTCCCTGCACAGCAGTTTGGTCCTTGAAAATCTCTCCACAGATGTGGCTTTGTAAGTGCCTTGTACCCAAATACTGGTAGGTAAATCTGAATAGATACAAATTTCTGTAATTGTGCTAACCTTAATGAATTTACACTAGATGAGTTCCTGACACGGCATGTGCATGTGTGTACCTAAACTAGGCACAGAGCATGTAGCATGAGTATGTCCATTCACAGGGTCATGAGTACATCCTTTACTCAGTCATATTTACACCCCAGTAGCAGCTGGAGACCTGGTTAAGCCCAGAGTCCCGTGGTCACTGCTGAAACATCAGAAAGGAACTGTTCTGAAAAGGGCTTGAGATGTTCACCCAGTGGCTCTGGGGCCATATACATTGGGCTGTTCAGTGCAGTCTGGAGGCACCTGAGCTAGCTGGTGTACAGGTAGGACTGTAGCTAGGATTGTGCTATAAAACTTCAAGTCTTGCAGCAGAGCTCTGCCACATTGCCTCTCCAGGTGATTCCCAAACCACTGGCAGACTCAGCAGAGCCTCAACTGCTCCATCCAAGCTTGAAGGGTGTTTTGAAGATGATGAAATGCCATCTAGGACATCAAAAGTATAGATAACCATCCTATTTTGTTGACTCTAAGGTAGGGTAGTAATCATCAAGGCAGGGGCAACTGACACAGATAAAGGCAATAAAGGCTTAAATTGCCCTAGCAAGGCTCATCCAGATAACATTTGCTGGCTTCCCTGCATTCCCTAGCACTCCAAGGATGATTAGCATGAGCAGAGAGCTACATTACATGTTTGCAAGTTGAATGGGTGTTACACAGTTTAGAGGAACCATAGTGCTTAGGGAAAAGATAAGTTTATTGGTGTTTGTTTTGTTTCCTAAAGGCTTAGATACTTCTAGGCATGCTGGGTTGGGCAGAGCTCAGGAGAGCTTTTCCACAGTACACAAAGCACGCAGTTCACATAGATGTCATTACACATGTGTGTATATGCAAGCACTATATGCATGTGTTTCAAGAGAGGAAAACATAAATTTATGCATGTTCTGGCCTTTCTGTCACATGAGGATAGCTTTATTATCTTTTGGGGGAATTATGAGACCAAATTTACTTTAAGACCAACAGCATATTCTAGCAATGTCTATATTACAAAGTGATGTGGTAATACAGTAATTATTATACAGTTAATGCAAATGCATCTGTGAAAATGTGATACAGCTTTAGAGCAGAAATTACCATTTTAGTCACAATTGTCAGCATTTTATGGCATTTTTCTGCATTACTTTTTGTGAAAAAGTCCTCCTGTTATTAGTATAGAATGTGTGTGCTAGTGGAAGCATGTTTAGGCCACAAGAGACATTGTTTTCTGACTGAATTTATGAACAGAACCTGGGCTGCTGTGAATAAATAACTAAAAAGCTACATTAAAGAATTGTTATTGACCCACCCAGAAGGGTTTGACACTGCAGTGATTTTGGTGCAGGAGCTCTTTTTTCAAGTGATATGTGCCACTTAGAATTCAACGTGGTTAAATTTTCATGATACATACACCAAAAGGCAAGGTGTTAAACCATTCAGACACTCTGCCTTATTTATAGCACCTATCCATCCTTCCTGCTCCCCCCCTCCCCACCCTCCTTACAGTTAATAGAAAGATTCATGATTCTTCATGGTTGTCTAGCTAGCGTCTGACAGTGCCGACTGCCCTGCTAAAGCAAGTCACTATCTATAATTGATATCCTTCTATGAAATAGGGTACTGGCTGCAATTGAAGGGTTTTGTTGAAAGCTCTTAAATCCTGACAAGTTCTGCCCTTGTTCTGATTCAGTCACTGGGCTGCACTGCTGGGATCCCGGGGATTTTTGAAGTTGGTGCAGAAGGGGTGCATACGTTGCACATTAGCAAATCACAAAGTTGGAGAGCCCCCACGGAGCCACCACTGCATTCACCAGCCAGGTAGTCTTATTTACAGTGCATTGCACTCCTAAAAAGATTGCCTGCTTTACTGTTTGAAATATGTATTATAGGTATCTTTCTTTCCCTCCTTCTTCCTAAAGAAGAAAAAGAAAAAAAGGATCTTAAAAGGATCTTATTTATTTTAAAGCCTGAGTTTGCTCCTAGGGTCTTTATCATTCAGCTGTTTAATTAATTTCTCTGCCCAGTGAGATATTATAATTGGGCTTAGCTGAGCCGAAGTTTGTTTTAAATATATGATAAATGCACTTGAGCGCCCAGAAGCTAATAAGATACTGTATATTTTTATAAATCTGCTTTTTGTTGCAGTTTGTCTTTGCTTTTCCCCCAGAAATCAGTTTAAGAATAAAATACTGCAAAAGGGTTAGACTCTAAAGATAAAAGTTTGTTTAAGAACATTATCCTTCAAGGAAATGACTGAAGTTATTGTTGAATATTAATACAATGGCAATCAGAAAAATGCAGTGCTGCCTATTTCTCTTCCCCCTTGCTGTGAAGCCTTGATGATAAATATTTTTTATTCAAAAACATGCTTGAAGAACTGTAGAGCAATTATTTGTTAGTGTTTTCTCCTTAATTGAACAGCAATAAAATTCTTCCATTGTGGTTACGTTTGATAAGATCAAAACCCCCCAAACTGACAGCAGTGGTTTGCGCTCAAGATCTCATTTGCTCAGTTCCTCGTGACTTGAGTTTCTTAGATGTTTTTGCCCTGTGCTCCTACAGAAAAGGGTGGGTTCAGCTCTGACTGACCGAAGTTCTCAAATCATCTTTGGAGACTTACACCCCATCTCAGCTGAGATTTTGCAGCTTCTATTGTGATGTGAGATGCAATAATCAATGATCTGCGACTCCAAACAATTAAGAATGTGTTTTATTGGGAGGTGAAGAGCATAACACTCTTCTTGAGGACTGCAGTTCTATGAATTGTTCACTTTGGATGCCCAGAAATAAGGATACTCAAAGTGAATAGACTCAAAAATATCATTTCCTCTGCTACCATGCTGCCTTTGGCCTGTGGCTTCTTCTTCAGTTCATTTCATGTAGGAGAGTGGCAAATAAGGACTGAAGAGAGCTTTATTTATATCTGTTCTCTGATAAAAAATCCAACTGCATTAGGAGAATAAGACAGATTAAGAGTAGTTCCCCTGAGTACTAGGAGTACTAGCTGCAGTACAGAACTGTGACCCAGAGGGTTGCTCCTTGCCTACTGCTTTGAAGAGGAGAAACTGCCCCATCAGTGAGCAAACATCCCCAAGCTGACAGGGTGCTACTGGCAGCTATGTGTGTAGGCCTGAAAAGAGGCAGTTGCAGACAGCTGCCCTAAAAGGCAGATTGTCCCAGAGCACTGGAGGTGTCCTTGCAGCTGGTCATCACACAGGTAAAGTTTCAGTCTCATCAAGCAAGTCCTTTCACAGTCCCCAAGGGATATAATTGCAAATCTCAGTTTACATATGTCTGTGAATACTTGCAGGGATTTTATTTAATTTTTAATTCTTCTTTGCAAAGGCAGTTTTCAGTGCCTTTTCATTATAGTTTTATTTGCTTCTACAGCAGTAATACAGAGAAGCTTCAGTTTGTTCACAGCCTGCTCATTGTGCGTGGCAGTGACAGACACCGCCCCAAAAGGTTCAGAGATGTCTCCTTTAAATTGAAAAGAGTAAGGAAGAGATAAGAACATGAAATCCATTATAGTAATCATTTTTTCCTGACAAAAGGAGAGTGTTTTATGTATAACAGCAAAGGAGATTTTGTTGGTGGTTTTATTCTATTTCATCTTATTTTATTTTTCACTCAGCGGTGTCTGGACCCTAATCCATATTTGGAGAAGCAACACTGTGGATGAAAGAAATTCATCAAGTGAGACAATTCCAGGACTTGGGACAACATGCAGAAGGCAGGGAGGTGTTTTAGAAGCTAGCAAAGGCCACAGAAATTATTTTTTCCACAGTTTGTGCATCCTCTCAGTGCATTGGTTTTTCGTAGCTGTGTCAAAACAAGGGGGAGCAGAGAGAGGGAGGAGAGGTTATAGCAGATAACTATGAGAAAGATCTGTCCAGAGGTTTTTAGATTTTAAAGTCTCACTGCCTGTTTAGAGGCTGAGTTATAATTATCTCAGCACCCTATTGTGCTGGTTTACCTGCCCATAGTTTTAAACTATTGCAGAATAGTTTATAGGCTAGCAATTCATGACGTGGCATAGGAAAACTAGTGAGGACATCTGTGCCCTTAAGTGCATGGTTTTTTTTGTTTTTGTTTCCAACCTAAAACAGTCCTGTTTGAATGAAGCAAGTCTTTAACCCACATCAAAGATAACCATGTACATGCTGTTGGGTTTTAAGGTTAAGTAACTACAGATGGTCCTCATGACTGTTTTGTAGCCTCAGTAGCCCTCGGGGTCTGGCACAGCCCATTTGCCTTCCTAGCACATCCTTGCTCCACGCCAGCCACCATGATGCCCTCTGCCTTTCAGCAGTGTTGAAAGTCAGCACTGCTGCCTTCTGAAGAGATCACATTCCCTCTGGGCTTGACCCAAAGGCCATCTGTGCTTTGGCTCAGGTCCTCTTAAGCACTCCACTACACAAGTGCATCGGCAGTTCCCCTACCTGGATTCTGGCTTTTGATAAATCACAAAGGAGAAGGTGGCGGGAAACAAAGGGGGTATTTCTTTTTATTTTTTTTACTTGATAGAGAAAGGTTTAAAAAAAAATAAATCCATCCTAATCTGTGGAGCATTAAGAAAGGATTTAGAGAGAGAAATGTAATCATTTTTAAATTTTAATTCCTCTGTAATTAGCATTTCTTTCACAGCACTGGAAAACTTGTTGTTAGACTGCTACTGCTGCAACTGCTGTTCATGTGAGTTCAAAGTAATTGTTTTTGAATTGGTGTCCCTAACAGAGATTGCTAAATAATAACTTGTCATTGAAATAGTGCTTCTTATCCACTGTTGTGAGTAGGGATGAACAGGGCTACTCCTATGCCCCAAAAAGTTACTGTAGCCATTTAGACTGAAGTTGGAGCAAGTGGGCTCTGGAGTAGAAAGGTCTGTGTGTGATGGGGAGCAGGGTTTTGGCCCTTGTCCTGAATTTAATCATAAAGCACTATTTAGGTGGGGTTTGGATATGCTTACTTGTCGAAGTGTTTCTTTTGCCTGAGTGTTCTGCTGGTGGAACTCTTCCCAGGTTAGTGATGTTTCATAACTGCCTTCCTGTTTTGGGGAGAAGAGTAGGATAAGAAAATGCTAGCCAAGTCCCAGGGGACCCTTTGTAACTGAGTAACAAGTGCCTAGGCAAGAGGAAAGATGAAGAGCAAGTTGCTTGTTGAGTCCTCACTCCTGTAAGCATATCATGGAGAAGACAGAAAAGGGAAGTCCTTGCCTCTGAGCTGCAAGGAAGGTTGGGCCTTAAATCCAGGCACCTTCCAATCCTGACCAATGGGCCAGGACAAAGCACATTCCTCTGGACAGAACTGTGGTTTCTCTGCAGCTATTTCCTGCCTTTTAGGGCTAAGTGGTTTGCAACTCTCACATAGGTTGTGTTGTTACAGTGAACTAGTGGAAGATCTACCTCAAACCTAGTGTCCCATTTGATGTTGTGTGCTCTGCTTTTCTTGCATCCCAGAGAACAGAATTTTATCCATAGTGCATCCAGTCTTCATATCTTTGTCGCAAGTGCCATGTTCTCCCTCTTAGATGCTCCTGTTTTACTCAAAAGGTTTGCCCATAGAAACATGATGTCTGGAAGAACAATAATCTGTGAGTGCTTGCCCTGCTGTTGCATGTGAAGAATTTTTTTTTTTCTTCAGGCAGAAGTGGCAGATCAGACAGATGAGGCACCAACAGAGGCAGGGGCTGGCGAGGTAAATACAGTTGTGAGTGCAGCTTTCTGCACTTGGTTTTGGAAGGGCTAGACTACATGGATTCATTTTTGCAGTCTCTTTTGTTTATGTAACTTCTTAATAAAAAGAAAAAGGAAAAAAGCAGGTAAGCCTTTTATCACAGTGAAGCAAATTTAGTGTTTTCCAGCACTTAAACTTTAGTGTGAGCGTGACTTTTCAGGGTGCCTAACCTATAAAATGAATGGGTGGTGGTTTTCTCAGGAGCGGGTCCTCTGGTGGCTTGCACTGTAGGTATGAGGTCTGCATATACCATTCTCACGTGTATTGCGGGGCTGAGATGCTGCAGTTCTCCATGAGATAAAGTAGTCAAGCTGAAAATGAAACAAAGCTTTAACTGTATCCCTCCTTGTGTTTAGCAGAGATAAACTACAGTGGAGTCTCAGTGCTGCTCCGTTTGGCTTCTGGCAGCAGCTTTAATTGGTAAAATGCAGATTTTTTTTTTGATCAAGAGAGGATTATTCTTGTTATCAGTCTGGAGCATCTTATTTCAAGATGAAAAGGCTTCGCTGAATTACAGATGCCAACATTTTTACAAAGCACTTTGGCGATTGACATCTCAAAGAGAAAGTATGATTTATTAGCCTATAATGGCTAACACTGAGCACTGGGCTAGGTCCCACTGATTTGTGAAATTGCTTAATGTGAATTGCCTTTTTGTGTAATTCAAGCCCGAGGTTTTTCAAATAAACTTAGAATATAAAGTGTATAAAACATTACATACCTAGAAAGGGAAAAAGGTAATGGGACTGTGTAGCTAAAAGGAAAGAAAGAAAGAAAAGAAAGGAAAAGAAAGGAAAAGAAAGAAAGAGAGAAAGAAAGAAAGGAAAGAAAGCTAAAGAAAAAGAGAAAAAGGCAAGACAGAAAATAAAGAATAAGAAAGACCTACTTCTAAATCCATCTTGGTGGTGCTTTTTTACAGGAGTTTGGTTGATATCTTGGCAGGGTAAAGATTAATAACAAGCCTTGTCGCTATCAGTACCTGCTTGTCGATTCTCTGTAACAGGGCTGTCTGTTCAGCATGGAAATTATTGATTAAATAAAAATTGCTATTAGATTGTGATGTGATCCATAATCACAAACAATGGTGGACATTCCTCTTTCAGATCCCAAGCCATGCATCAAGTTTTTCCTTGCAGTAATTTATATTGTGCTGACACACGCACCCATTAGGCTTTTATCCTCTCCTACATGTGTCAAGAAAGCACTAAAAGAAAGAACAGCAGCAGCGCAGTAGCAGGTAGGGATGCACTAAATTTTTAGAGAGAAACACAACATAGCTTTCCTTCTAGTTACACCTTACCCCAGCAGTGATTTCTGCCAGATAAGGGCAACATCTTGCAAATTCAGAGACATTTTTCAGAGAGTTTCCAGTGAGGGCAAGGGCTTGCTCCTTGAGTATTCCAACCTAAAATTGCTACTGTCCCATTTTCCTTCCATTATTCTCTTGGCTTTGCTTTTATTTATGATGATTGCTTTTGGTTCACCCATAGTTAGGCCCTCTGTCTCAGGTCAATGTGGAAATGGGATGCCTCCACGGAGATCTAGTATATTTCTGTGGAGTATTTTTAGCATTCTGGAGTGCAAAGGATCAGTGGCTTTCCTGTATTTATATAGCTCTGATGCTTTCTCATTTGAGCAATCCAGGATCAGATTGCTTTGGTTAAGACTGCATTACTTTAGGCTGAGTTAATTAAAAAGATGGTATCGCACTATTCTCTTCACAGCACATGTGAGCATGGTACCAACTTTCTTCCATCTGTGAGAGCCTGTGTCTAAAACTAAAGGCATCTTAGTCAAAATATTCTCCTGAGTTTGTTGCACAATTAATCTCCATCCCTTTGTCTCAGAAGACTAAAACAATATCTGTGTCAAAACTAATCAAGTCCACCTGGCCTGGCTGTCAGGGATTGCCATTCTTGTCGCTCTGGGCTGTGCATTGTAGATTGTTTTACCAGTTACCAGCATAAGGGAGGGTCACTACAAGAATTTTGCACCTCTATATGAGAGCTGAGAATATTGAAGCTTTAATACGCTGTGGGTATTTGGCTTTTTTTTTGTTAGTGTAATTTTTCACAAAGATAGTAAAATTAAGGCTTTATCCTTTAAACTGTTATCAGTGCAATTTATCATCTAATGTATATTTCTTTATCTCACTACTGTTGAGGTAGTTTTGATGTAGTCCTTCCTCTGCAGAAACCATTTTCAGTATTACCACAGATGATGTAGAAAATCCTACCTGCAATATTTGACTGTTTTGCATTAGTCTTAAAGATTGTTTAAGAGTGAGTTTAGCTTGCTTAATTGTGCAGGACAAATACTGAAGTTTTAAGGATTGGCCACTGTCAGTTACATCAAGAGACTACTTCATTTTGCAGTTGCTGAGAGTGTGCCTCGCACACCTCCCTTCAGTGCAGCCACTTTCTATACATGGATCAGAGCCAAGGGTTTACCTGCCAGGAAATTAATTGCCAAGGGGCTTCTGACACTTACAGTCACTAAAAAAGCCTGAACAAAGAAGTGTGTTTTATATTACATTCTGTAGGCGCCAGGCTCCAGCTCTAATAGTTTTTGGATGAGGGGGAGTTACAGAGATAGAGGACAGCCCTTTGCTTTACTCCTGCAGACTTCTGGGCCTGGCTTCCAGTGCAAGTCTGACCCATTCAGATGGTACCACAATGAAGGTGAGATGCATCTTTGAGATAAACCAGAGTATTTGGTATTGAGTTTTAGTTACCAGAAGTACCTGTAAGTTCACTGCAAGTCCATTACAGTTGGTGCTTGAAGGCAAGAAAAAAAATTGTTTGATGATACCTCCATGTTCTACTAATAGATCCTGTACAACTTGCATTCCATCAGCATAAACATATGTCTGTAGTCCAGATAGAACCCCAAACTGTCTATGGCATATATGAGAAAACAGAAAATGTGATCCCATGACAAGAATGAGATGAAAGTATCTCTGCTGCCATTCCCTGGAGCGTTAAGGGTGACTAGCTTCTAACATGTGACAGACCTTTGGTAACCCCAGCTTTCCTAGGACATGGTTGGGACAGCCAAAACAAGAGCAGATGTGAAAGATAAATTCTAAATGCTTCCCCAGTGGAAAAAAACTGAGGGAGGTCTCAGAGGAGCAATAAACTGTTGCATGTGCTGAAGCTTGTTAGAAATGTTTCTTAGAGATCTTAGGAAGGAAGTGCTTGAAATATCTTCTCCATTTGTGATGTCATGGCTTTAACCCACTGCTGCTTCTGTCACCCACCCGTGTTGTATTAATTCTAGCAAGATTCCCTCAGTGAAGAAAAAAACCATTAAAACTTTGATCATGTATTAAAGATTTTGGTCATCACTGCCATTATTTTATTTCATAGTTTCTGTGAAAAGTGTTGGGTGGCTCTGTACTTTCTTAGGGGGGTTTGTCCATTTCATTGCAAAAATGAATCTTAATCTTACCTGTAGCCTTTGTAGATTATGATAAGAGTAGGAGACACTAAATGCCTATATTCAAAAAAATCCTGCTATTCAACAGTCTCATTTGGCAGACAAAGCATGCAGGCTATTTGGATGTGTCCATGTAGCATAGGACTCACTCTACAGAAGTTAGAAACTTACTTATTGATTTACACAGGAAGATGCTGTTGAGGAACATCTTTTTAGATGATCAGGATTAGCTGTGCCGTAATAATTTAAAGAGTGACAAAAGCAGAAGAAAATGCATGGTTTTATGCAATCTGGTCCAAAGTTGAACTAAATGAAGTGCATGCTGTTCAGCAGGACCTTTCTACATGCTTAATGTTCTTGTCCATGTATTTAATATGCTCTGAAGAGCAGATTCCATTTGTCTGTCTGATACTTACCTTGCCACTCTACTCTATTAGGAGTAAAAGAAGGCAATGGTACCACTTTTTTCTAAGAGATCAAGTACTTTGCTAATCCTTCTGCCTAGATAGATGACCCATTGTACCTCCTCCAGGGGTTTGGTGAATTTCAAAGTCTTAGAGAAATACTTTGTAATTTTTCTTTCTTCTACTTTGCTAGAGCCTTTCTTAGATTTATAAGTTGGTTTGTGGGATTAAGCAGTTTGTCTCTGCTAATATTAAATAATATAAAGCTGCTCTAATACATAGTTACATTTTAACTGAAAGAGCCTGTTGGTGCTAACCTGCTCACAGTCCATTTCCAAATCTGTACTCTGAAAGACAGTGTAAATTGGAACAGGTTTTGTCATTAAAATCATACAATTTTTAGAAAACAGCTCTGACTTTGTATTCATTTGGTGCACCCCAGTTGTTGGGATATTTTACTGGGTACCTTTTTTACTTCCTTTTATTTCTGCTCGAGCCTTCTTCACAGTGGAGCAGTTATTTCTTGGCTCCACCATTCTGGTCTGTGTTGCAGATATCAAGGTTAGAAATGTTTTCCTGCTTAATTTTCTTGAAAACATAACCCATTTTAAAGGAACATGTTATTACTTAGGTTTGAACCCATAGCTCAGTAACCATTAGAGCTGCCAAAGCCCTGCTCCTATGTTGCGTTCGGATCCAATTGAATTTAATGGGCTCTGGGCTGCTGTAAGAGCCCGTGTGAGTGGAGCAGCTTGTAGAACAGCCCCTGCATGTTGGCCAGGAGCAATAGCTGGAATTTATCAAAACCAAACAATATAGAGGGAAAATAGTTAATTTCAGGTTTAATATATGGAGCAGGTCTGATTTCCATTGAAGTCAGATGAGTTATGGTGGAAGGAAGGAGGCCTGTAGACTTTTGAGTTTTGTGGCAATGTGGGAAAACATCCAAAGTATTCAGTTCTGCCTCATGTGTGCTAGTATTTTCATTCTTCATGCTATTTGCAAATAAGATAAAATACCTTATTGTAATACCTTTTTATGATGACTTCCTTTTTAAGTGTACTGGCAGGAGTCCTCTGTGGTCTTTTCCAGTGAGAAAAATCTAGAAATAGAATATATTCTTTTAATTGTGTCACAGGAACATCTGTAATAGGGCTAAATAATAAGCTATTCAGGGGTTCATTGGGCACTTTTTGTTGGATTTTTTTGTTTTGGTTTTTTTTTTTAAGGTAGGGCCTGTATTTCATATATGTTTTGCTAAAGATTGTACCCATCTGTATTTGAGTTCACATTTGTAAAGAAGGAAGTCAGCCATTGTTCCCATTGTGTACTGCCTGTGACAGAGTTCTACTGGATTTTAACTTGGTTTTCCTGGAAATTTTGTAGCAGTTGCATGTAAAATAAATTTTTATCCCTAAATTCAAAGATCATGAAGCAGAAAATTTTGAAGTTAAGCTTCTGGTGATTTTCTCCCCTTCCATGTTCTGTCAAACCTAGAAGGTGTTGGTGTGTTTTCTAGACAACATTTACTGGTAATCTCAGACTTAGTGAAGGGCAAGTGTTTGGTTTCAGACCAGTCTTTACCCTCTTCCCCATCCAATTGTAGGAAAAACTCACTCTTGTATGTACACTGCTATTTTGACTAGGTTGAGAGAGGAATGCGTGTAGATTTGCTGAGAATGTGGAGCTCTGCAGTGAGGAAGGATCTCCTCTCTTTCGAGCATGTGGCAGGAACAGGCATTGCATCTCCTTGCAGTCATGCTGTGGAGCTGTTATCTGAAGGCAGGAGCCTTTCCTGCCTTTCAAGCTGATGGACACCTGCCCGTAGCCAGCTCTCAGAAGCCTGTACTGTGAGCTTGTGTGAGATGGAGAAAAAAGGAAGGATAGAAGGCAAAACAGGCCAAATATCATCGGTGCAGGGCTGGAGTATAAGACTTAGAAGTCCATCTTTAGTCACTATTGTGTGATATAGGCCAGCATCACATGGTCAGCAGTGGTTATAAACCATTTAACAGGTGGTCCTTGTTCAGGCTCTTCTTCCATCCTTGACCTCTTGAGACAAATTTGCATTCTCCATCACTTGTGCACACTTCACCTGCCTTATTTCTCTGTCTGCTTTTCTCCTTGTTCATCTGTCTTGGATCACTTGATTTTCATGGCAGACAACAAATTACCCTAAACTCTTCTCCTGTAACCTTTACACAAATGGCAGATAAAATATAGGTCTGATTTAAGGGCATAAATGCAAGGAAGTAATGCAGAGGGATAAGAGTGAGAGGTTGGGAGAAATTACAGGAGTGGGCAACTTGCACTGCTCTATTTCAGGAGCAGTGGGAGGTCACTTCTTCCCTATGAGCTTCTTCATCTCAAGAATGTAAGTAATTCTTGTGGTAATCCTGTTGCATCTTTCCTTGCTGCAGCAGTTTTCAGGAAAGTGGGGTATACCTTTGGAAGACAAAGGCATAACTA
Organism: Turnix velox; assembly: GCA_013400935.1. NCBI lineage: Eukaryota > Metazoa > Chordata > Aves > Charadriiformes > Turnicidae > Turnix > Turnix velox. The sequence continues at coordinate 309,212 of VZTY01035328.1, forward strand.
AAGCATCCTCATTTCTGATACAGTGCAGAGCGGTTGGCTAGATGACCTTTAAAGGTCCCCTCCAATTCAACACATTCTATGATTCTGTGACAGAAGCTGACTTGAACTTCTGGTTTGGGGTTTCCATTTTCAGTTTCTTCTTCCCTTTGCTGCAGCTCCCTTAAACACATGCAGTTAGCCCTGTCTTTGTGCAGGTCACAGATGCAGGCTGAAGAGAGAAGTGGACCTGGCTTTGGATTTAACATCACAACATATGGAAGCTGTGATACTTTGTTTGGAGTAAGTCAAATGCAATGCAGAGCATCGGTGTTGGAGAAACTGGCAAGGCCCAGTGATCACAGCAGCACACATTGAAAAATTATTTTCATACATCTCAAAATAAGGAAGCTGGAATTCCAGTAACATACCAGCTTCACCTGTTAACCTCCCAGCTAGTAATACAAGAAGGCAAACTTCAAGACAGAAATGGCACTTGATTTTAGACAGAGTTATGGAAGGGAACATCAGAGAAGAAACAAAGCTGAGAGCTATCAAAGCATCTTTCCTAGAACTGTAAAAGTGGAATGATTAATGTCAACAGCATTTATGTTGATGTTCTGGCAGAATCTCATTTATTAAATTTTCAGGTTTAGGAACTAAAGATGCAATTTCTTCCTGTTGCTTTATAGCTGTGTGTTCTTACACAGGAAATCAAGGGAGAGCTGCACTTGATGGAGCTGCATTTTTCTGCTAACAGACTTAACTGTGAAAAAAAAAATAAATGTGTAAAACGAAACAAGAACAAGATGTGATCATATTGGGAAAGAATCCCTGCAATATCCCACAATCTCCATTCCTTCCACAGAATATCCCATTGCCTACCAAAACACTGTCCAAAACCTGGAAATGGAGATACAGGCTGCGAGAGTTGGTTCCCAGCTGGACGAGCAAGCTGCAATTGCACTCCTAGTGTTATATCACATCCATAGTGTATAACTACTACATCAGAGATTAAAAAAAGGTCATGCTGTATTACGAACTGCTGTCTTTATTTTTAGGATTAGATAACTTTTGTTTTCCCCCCACTGATTCTCTTTATGTCCTAAGGGCAGATCCTTTCTCCTAGGTCAGGAATGTAATAAGGCAGGTTTTCCTCTCTCCAGGATATTGTGTCTGTCTCACTGTGTTTAAATTGCCACAGAAATCTCTTCTGAGCAAAATACAGTGTTTTCTTTGTACAAGAGCCAACAATTGATGTATCCTTGGGGACTTCTCTGTCTTTAGCATTTAAACATACAAGTTGGATATGTTTAACCTACTGATAGGCAGCATAGACAGCTACAGAATTTATTGCAAGAGAACAAAAGGAGAAACAGAAAGAAAACATCTCTTTTAAAAAAAACTTGGGGATTGAGAACTTCTATTGCTGTTGTTAGTACAGAGAGATAAAAACTAAAAATAATCAGACCTATGTTTTCAGCTGAAACAGGGAGGTGAGAAGAAACAGTCCTGTTGGGTTGTGTCATTTAAATTAACTTATTGCTGCTTATTAGCAATAAAGTTTCACATTTAGAGAGCAAGACTTCTCCAGGCCTATACATTAAAAAAATCATTTGATTCGCCATGGCTTTTTAAACAGCACTTGGGGCAAAAATACAACTCCTGCTCAGGTTTATAGTAGACTCTCCAAAATGCTAATTAACCTATCATATTTAGCTAATTAATTGTTACTAGTTTGAATAATCTTAGTCTTTGTGCACTCCCTTCCAAACGTGTATGAACCCTGAGACAAGAACAGTCTCTTTTATTGCTATAAACCTAGTCTTCTCACAGTGGCAGCTGTGCTGGCCCAAGACAGCTGTTGACCCCAACTGTTTGTGGCAATCTGTCTGATCTACCCTCCTTGTGGCAATTCTTTGTCAGATGCTGGAGTCAGACTAGCCAGATTAACATACACCTTTCAGACCGAGGCAGATGAGTGAACAGTTTATGAGCTAGTAAGCCATTGATATTGGAAATACAGCAGTATCTTGCTAAGAAAAGGTGTTGAGCTGTTACGATCCAGAGCCATGCTGTGTCTCATTGTAGCCAGAACATGATATGGTCCTCCACCACCACCCACTTTCCTTTTCTTATTGTTTCCATTCTCTCTTCCAGCCATTGGTTTCCATTATGCCCTTCTCCTGTGCCTGTCATCCCTGTCCATCTACTTCTGTGGGCTGTGTCAAGTTATAAATCATCATTATTTTTCAGTTGTCTCAGGCTTCTAATTTTGATCCCTCCCTTTCTTCATTGGCTGCTATTGCCTGTTCTCAAGGGACAGAGATGGGAATCCAGAATGGCACAGTAATAAATGAGCTTCAAGCATGATTTCAGCTGCAGTGCTGACTAATTTTTAGGTCTTTATTTTTTTTTCTTATAATTAAGTACTAACAATCACAGACACAGAGTTCATACATTAAGTTTGTAAAATAGTGTTAATAGAGTTCCTATTTTCCACATGCTCCAGTCCTTTATGAAATGAACATTTTTTTGATTGAAACTTTATTTAGTCACACTGAAGTTACAGACATTTGCAGTAGATTTGTAAAATACCATTTAGAAAGTCACACTCTCTCATAAGTAATGTCAAAATATCTGTTTACTGAGATGTTGTATACCCCTGGCCCTCATTTAGGTTTACAGTTATGACCAGATCTAGGGGCTGGAGGAGCTTTGTTTGTTAATAATGGAAAACTTTGAAAATTAAGTATTGAGATTGAATGACAAGATGAAACACAGGTGAGGAATGTGCAGACAGAGTATTTAGTGTATTCATTATACATGGAGGAAATTGCAGTGCTTTTCACATTCATCTGATTTTAACTGTGGGTATTCCATTTCAGCAAAGGTGTCAAGACTGTCGAGGCACTGACCTGCTTTGGGATAGATCAGTAGATTGTATAAATTGTCATGTTGCTAATCAGTGTTAGCAGAGATCTGTCACAACAGCATTTCTTATATCTTCCTTAAGTATGCAAGACAGCCACAAGAACTCTAATAGAATAACAATAAATGCATTAAAAGGGAGGGAAGCTGGAGTGGAGATAGTTATCTGAGCTTCTCTCCAGGCATGTGCCTTTGCAGAAATGCAGAGTTCTCCATGTGCAGCTATAGCTTGGACTTGGCTTCAGGAACTGCAAGTGGCTTAAGCATTTATGCCACCATAAAGGTTTAAAGCAGCTTAAGTGCTTCTTCTGTCTCAGGAACTAAAAATGGCTTAAGTACTTATGCCACCCTAAGGACAGGAGGTCAAAAGCATACTCTTGACTTGTGCTGCGGGGAAGGAACACTGGTCTCTTGTGGTTATTTAGTCTTCTTGTGCCTGCAAATGATCTTTCATAGGGAAAGGACAGACAGTATCCATTCCTATTTTCCATCAGATGAGGAAATTCAAATGCATGCATTGTTCTAATAGAGAGTCGCAGAGTTTAGAGAAATACTCAGTTGCAGTGTGTTCAAAAAGTCTGCTGGGGATTTCACTCCATGAAGATGCAGGGTTTTTTCTTACACACAATGGGATTTCTATTGTTGCACGGTATTTCCTGCCTCAACAGGACCTCCTTTGTATCCTGACTTCTTTGCGGAGCTTTTGTCTGTCCATCTTGCTGCGGATCATGGAGTTAATCTTTATCGAAATGTTAATGAGATGGTAGGGAGGCCTGCCTAATGTCATCTTTTAGTTGCCTGACTACCTCAAATGGCAGTAAGGAGCAGTGAAGAGCTGTGGATTGCATCCCTGGGGAGCAGACAAGCATGGGTACTCGCATAAGTGCTGCCCTGTCACTTTGCTGAATGCTGATATTCTTTTTACAATCACTCAGATATCTCAGGAAGCTGTGTGGGTCAAGAATCTCAAAAGTATGCATGCCACTCATCAACAAGTGACTACTTCTAGTGGGAATCAGGGGCATAAATACTTCCATGCTTTAGGGTTTTAGCTTTCCTGGCTGTAATTCCTGAATTCTACTGTGTCTGTAGGAGTAGATACTATTTCTGAAGGTTTGTTGTTAGGAGGTATACATTCACAAACAATGAGGTACTCAGATGCATTGGTAGTGGTCTCAAGTCCAAAGCAAAGGAGAGAGATGCACTTAGACCTAAATGAGGACAGGGAAGTTTTAGGTTCTGTTACACAGCATCTGGTAATCTCTGGTGTACTTCACACTGTTCTGATCAGGAAGAGTGAAGTCATACTAGAGCAGGTGAAGAGAAGTGCTGCAGGGACCACTTAGGAGGCATGTATCAACACAGTCATGGAAGTGGCAGTGAGGAACCTGGGAAAAAATTGGCAGGCAAGGCATTGGGTCTTACACACTTCAAGCCAAAACAGCATAAGAAGGAAAGAGGACTTGGTTGTCTTGGAGAAGACCAGAAGGACCTACCTTATTTAATCCAGCAAATGAAGGCAGAGGGAAAGTGCTGTCTGACAGCCTAGGTGGGAGAGGGAAAGAAATAAACACCATGCAGAAAAGCAGAGCTGTTTAAACTAAAGGATAGACTTGGCACAAGAACAAATGAATCGAAATTGGCTGTGAATAAATTGAAGCTAGAAATTAGTTGCTAACCAGCAGAGGAGTGAGTTCCAGGAAGAGCTTTCCACTTGGAGCAGAGGGAGCAGTCCACTTAGAAGACTAAGCTTGCGCCGTTCATGACCAGGATTATGTGTAGCAGGGCTTGCCACAGCAAAGGATGGGGTGGATGATCAGGAAACCTCCTCCTGTTTCTGACTCCATGTGGCCTTAGGGACAAATCTACATCCCCTATGCAAAACATAAATAAGAGTATTCCCTGCAGGACTTGCAGGTCAGGTACAACTAATCCTCTCCCAAATCAACCTCAGAACTATCCAATCTGTTACTGCTGGGCATAGTCTCTGCACATTTACTCTCTGTAACCCACAGGCTCTGGACTCCCTGCCGCAGCTGCAGAATGAGCTGTGTTTAGCAGCCATCCTGCTGCAATGCCTATTTGCTGTTTCTGCTTCATCTCCTGTGTACCAAATTTGGGGATTCCCCTGATTTGAGGGACTTTCTCTGGCAGTACAGTCCAGGAAGAGATTTATGCAAGAAGATTTCTTAAATACTGCTTTGGCTTGATGTCAGTAGTGAAGTTTTGTAAAGAGTTATTTAGCACCTCCTTTTTTAATTTTTGAGGTACAGGATGGTAATTGTAAGAAGATAAAAAACTGAAAGTGGCATTAAATAACTGAAAATCAACCAATATTTGGAAATGTTTATATGTCTTCCACTCTGCTGCTAACTTACCATGTATTATACAAAGGTAGCATGGTCTCTTCCCAGTTTTCTCCTAGCATACATTAAGGTGGCATTTCTAGAGTAGAAAGCAGCATCAGATATTTTCTGCTTTATCTACAAATAAGTTTGTTTTCAGATACAATCTTAGTTGCAGGTGACAATGATTCTTTTTCTGTTGTTCCTAACTCATTCCATTGGTATGAAGGGACTTTCCTCCTGCTGTTTGACTGCTGTGAGAGCACATTTGGCCTTTGTTTATGCATTGAGTAGCTAATGCAGTCAGCTAGGATGTGCTTAGATACTCCTTGCTCCTAAAAAAAACACGTGGGGGAAGAGGGAAATGGAACACCAAAATTATTGCAGACCTTAGCTCCAGTGTCACCTCACATCATCTGCTTCATTATGAAGAACTGTGTATGAAGTGCATTGATTATATAAAATTATATGTATGTTTTAAGGTGTTACTTTCCCTTTCTCTTTCCAGAACAGTCTGGTTTTTGAGCTTCCCCAATAGAGTTGACAGGCCAACTTCAGCTCTGATTCCAGTGAATTTGGTGCCTCTTTTTGCTCTGGAGTTGAAATCCAACTCAGAGCTTCCTCCCTCACGTTCAGGGTGTTCTGAGACCAAAACCAGTATTTAAGTCTGCTCCCTCAGTTTGTTTTAGGGTATTTTGGAGCCAGATGATAATGGCAACATTTTTTAAAGAAAAAAAAAAATGAGCCAGGACAAACTAAGACTTGGTAATGAGCATTGAAATAGCATGAAAGTGACTCATATTCTGCAAATGACCCCTGTTTAGCAGCTTTTTGGAGCTGTGTGCAATGGGAGATAGATAGTAGAATTGCAGCTTTTAATGGGGGCTTTTTTTTTTTTGGTCAGAAATTCTTAATAATACAGAGCTGATGCTTCAGAGCCTTATGTTAGGAAACCTCACACTAGGGAGTAATATCATTTGCTTTCATGCGCCTATTTACTGTAATAAGGATTACCAGCGTAAGTAAAACTTGCAGGTTTGGGCCTACAAAATTAAAAGAAAAGCCTTTTCACACCCTGAAACTGCATCAAAATTCAATTTCACCAGGAAAAAAAAATCCTTCTGATCTAGTCCCTAGAATGTGACATTTCATGGGTGTAATAAGGTTACAAACAGATTATAAATTGAAACCCTATAAATCCTTATTGTACTGTACCAAAGCTTCTGCTTTGCATAATACTCTTATTCCTGACGGTTCTTTGTTTTACAAGCTCAAAACTATTCATTCCCACTCGTAATAGAGACTGGGGAGCCAAAAACACTGTGCAAAATCCAAAGGTAATTATCTGAGTCAAAGAACTTGAATGCCAGAGTTCACAAACTTCTGGACTTTTCTAATTGCCCTTGTTTGCACAGTGAGACCTCCCTCTTCTTTTAAGCATGTTACAAATGTTTCACATTGTTCCAGGCAAGTTATAATGATAAAAAAATCACAGTCGAGATTTAGTTCCTGTTTTGTGCTTATATATTCTGCCTATATGTCCATAGCAGATGACTGATGAGTTTCATACTTTCAGGGAGTGAGGATGTTTGAATCTGGCCCTTAATGGTCAAGACTAACTACATTGTGAATTACCTGAGGGGACTGATGGCTTCTGCACTTCACCTCTTACTTGTGCTGATTTCATGTCTAGCAAGTGGCTTCTTCCAGGTCAGCTTTCCAGTATTTGGGCATGTTTATAAGCATGCTCACATATCACTCCTCTGCAAAAAGCAATTGAACAGCTCACCTGAAAGCTAAAGAAATTACCCAGATTAGCAGATGATATTGTGGACTAACTTCTTCTAGGTTTTATCTGAAGGTGAGGATCCTCACAGGGGTTGAAAGAGGAGATAGCTTTGCAGATGAGTTATCGGAGACCAGCTGCATCAGAGTAATGAAGAGTTTGGCTGCACGAAAAGCTGAGGGAATGGGATGAAAGGGTAGAGCAGAGATGTATGGAGAGTCACAGTTGTGCAGTGCCCTGTGGGAGGTCACAGCATAGTTGACAGGTGAGTGAATGGAGTGATGAGGGATGGAGTGATGAGGGAAAGGCCAACGATCGGGTCACCATCCTGAGTAAGCTTTGTCAGCCACTGCAGTGGGCCTGGGCTGGGGGTGGTGTGAGGAAGGGTGTTTAGTGTTCATAAGAAATGCCAGTTTTAGAAGATGCTCATGCTGCTAAAAACTAGAGGTCTGGGGGGCCTGGAGCAAGCTCATTTGCTGGACAAAAAGAAAAAGTGTCCTATGAAGCATTTCTCTGAGTGTCCAGACGGTAGGAGGTAAACTGTGAACTGATTGAACCAGTCTTGAAGTTTTTCTATCAAATGGAGAGCCTGTGTCACACATTCAGTTTTCATTTCCCACTTGGCCATGTAGCTTTAACCAAATAATTCACAGTCTGTAATGTTTACAGAAAGATTTGTCCAAGAATTAATTTAATGCACTGAGGTTTGTCTGTTACTTCTTTCCCTTTCAGGAAAGAGAAATGTTAGTGTGAATTCTCATTATAGTGCTCTGATGCCATTTCAAAGTGCAGAGCTCTGTACACTTCTGGTGCAGGCGTGTGTAGGATGAATGGACTATAGATCTGCACTTGAAACAACCTCCTGCAGATTACATCTTGTACATTGTCCAACACATCTGCTCTGCTCCTGCACTCTGCACCCCATCACAACTTTTGAGAAATGGCAATAAAGTTTCAGAAAGAGAAAGAGCCATCATCTTTTATAGGCAAAGGCACATCTGTTTGCCATGGTGGTGTTGCATAATTGTGAACATGAGTGATTTTATTTGGTTTTCTGATTGTTTTCAGGACTTCAGAAAAGATTTGGATTATCTTTGTGTTCCAGTATGAACTACTGAGTTTCAGCACGGCTGGCTTTTTCTGTGAACTACGTACAGAGCAGATACAGATTTCATCCCTGTGCTGTGATCAGATATAAAGTCTGGAAAGATTTTTTTTCTGGTACATTAATGGAAATAATCGCATTTGCTGAGAAATGTGGCCATCTAGTGGCCTAGCTAGCGAGCTGTGGTAGACAGTAGAGCAATGGGGAAGTCTATGAGGCAGGGTTTCTCTAAGGATAGCCCAGGAGGATGAATCAGATAGCTCCTGTTGAAATTACAGCTTTCATGAACATTTGAAAGTCCAGTTGTAGGGTGCTTTTGTTGTTTTCTGAAGCTGTGAAAAATATTCAGACATTTAAACCTTGAAAAAACAAACCAGTCTTGAGGCTGCTCCTGATTGATGTGATTGTTTCTGGTCAGAAACAGTCTCAGTGAGAATCAAATCCGTATTTAAATGTTCCACTGAACTGGATCTTAGTGAAGGGAATGGAGAAAGCTACTTTTCTGAAAGAGTAAAAGCTACACAGCTCTGGCCTATGTGTGGAAACAGGCAGATGACATTGACCACAGCAAGACCCATGTATGCATGTCCAAAGGACTGAGACTGTCACTCCCAGAGCCATACTTGTCAATGGCCAAAGCTGGCTTGGTGGCTGCTTTTCTACTCAGAGTAGGCTCTCCATTTCATAGTTACTGAAACGAAGGCTGCATTGTTAATGCAGTACATTTATTGAAAGAAAGTATGGTGTAATAAGAGTTTTGTTCATTTTTTCAGGATGTGCTTTTGAGGGTATGATTATGTAAACCTTGTTTATGTTGAGAGACACTTCAATAAGGCTTTCCTGCTCCAGGAAGGCAATACTCAACGTGAATCACACTAGAGCTGTTGTGCATGAGATTAGCCAGGATCCATTTAAGAGCCTGTATCCAAAGCCTATTGACATTAGTAGAAACAAATTCATGGGTGGCCTTAGTGGACTTCCAATGAGATCTACACTTTGAACCCCGTGGTTGCTTTGGAGTGGACATTCTTCTTACTCTTCTAGTACCGCAGGATCCTGGTTCACGCTTGAGCCTCTGGTGCCATTCCAATGTGAAGTTACAGTAAGGCTGCTGCTGATGTTCTGTTTCTCTTCCACCCAAACAGCATATAAACAATGACCATATACATGGTGAGAAGAAAGAGTTTGTGTGCCGATGGCTGGACTGTTCCCGGGAGCAGAAACCATTCAAAGCCCAGTATATGCTGGTGGTTCACATGAGGAGACATACGGGAGAAAAGCCACACAAATGCACTGTGAGTAAAGCAGGTGGAGCCCCAGGCTTAGACTGGGGAGCTGGGGCTGTGCAGGGGCCAGGATGGTGCAGATGTTCCCTGATCTCTTGTCTATCAGGCATTTGTTAGAGCAGACTGCTTTCTTATGCAGCTTGCACAGATGACAAGAGCTTTAGGAAAGGAGATGCAATGGATAATTTGGCCCACTTGCTCAAGTTTAAAGTGCAAGAAAGGCATTATTAAACAGGACTCAGTTTGCCTAATTGTTTAAAAGCACTTTCTCTTACAGAGATACATCTGGGTATTATTGCTGGCCACCAGCCTCCTAATGACTTTGCAATGGATTTCTGTCTCAGACGACATACACAAATACTGTACTCTTCTGTCAGAGAAGATTTACATAATGCTGGAAGCATTTTAACTTGAGCTGTGATGGGGTTTGCCTGGGTAAAATCTAACAAATCAAAACAAAATTACATTGGGCAAGATTCTGAAGGCTTGGGAAGTTGCTAAACTTTTATAGGTCATCTTTTACTCTTTCCCAAAAGTCCTGTGATTAAACTTAATCTGGCTTTACTTCTTGTCTGCAGTTTGAAGGTTGTACAAAGGCCTACTCCAGACTAGAAAACTTGAAAACGCACTTGAGATCTCACACTGGAGAGAAACCATATGTGTGTGAACACGAAGGCTGCAACAAAGCTTTCTCCAATGCGTCTGACAGGGCCAAGCACCAAAATAGGACTCATTCCAATGAGGTAAGTAAGCGTAGCTTCTAAAAAGTGAATAAAGTCCAGAGTCAAACAGACACACAATGTGATAATAGCAGTTATTACAGAGGATGGTCATGGAAATCTTCAGCAACCTAAAAGGCGTATATTCTACAGTGTGGTCATTCCAAGGTCATATAGACCTAAAGAGGTTCTAGACCGTTTTAGTAAGTGTAAGAGAGGTTTGAAGGAGGAAAGTAACCCGGGACAGATCAGAGCTGCAGTGCTGGGGCCTCCCTTCTGCAACCACAGAAGCCAGAGGGGCTGCTGCAGCCGTGGGACAACGTCCTTTCGTCTGGGCCGGTGGGGACACCTGGTGGCTGCCCATCCACAGTGCCTGCCGCATTCCACAACATCCTTCAGGATTCCACAGATGTTCTGCAGGGTGTGGAAATTTTAGATTTTCTTCTAAGCTCCAAATTATGCGTTTTCCTTCTTCTCTGGGCTATTCTCTCCGTCTTTCAGTCCAGAGCAGACTTCATGGAGTAGGGATGCAGGGGAAGGAATTTGATCTTACTTAAGCAAACCAGCTGTGCCAGTCTCAGTCATTGCCCAAACTTTCAGTGTAATGCCACTTTCTTTCTGTGTGTTTTGTGGTACTGCTGCCTTCTCAGGAGTCAAACTATCTTCATGCCATGTCCCTGTTTTACTGCTCTATTTCAGGTTACACAGCAGTCACATCACACAGCCTCACATTTCAGAGTCCAGTCTGTCCTCCTTGACCCATTCCTATACTCTTTCACTTCTAGCCTAAACCTGGAAGCACTGGAAGTGCAGGACATACCAGTATGATTACTGTATGATTTGGAAACCATACCAGCTATATCCATTTCCACAAGGCTTGCATCCTTCTCTAATAGACATTCGCTGGGGCTGACAAAATCTCTTGGGAGATTCCTCCCTTCTTGCAGTTCCCTGCTCCCTACAGCATCTCTTAGGTAACAAGGGAAGGAAAGTGCATTGCCTATCTCTGACTCCATCCCTGCAGCATGTGCTTTCAGCAGCTGAGTTAACAACTGCACTGAAGCCCAGCAGTGGTTTTGTATATTGTCACCAAAATAAAAGAATGATCCCCAATTCTTGCCAACAACTATCTGATTTTTTTTCATTCCTTTATCTGAACCAGTCTGTTTGTTGCCTAGTTGATGAGCAAGATCCTCTCAAACTTAAAGTTGTGACCCGTCTGTGTTTTAAGATTAGGATTTCATGTCTAACAGTAAGTCAACAAGGAAAAATTTGTGCTGCACTTAATTTCTGGTAGGTGCAGCAGCAAATGAAAAATATCCTTTACCATTGTTTCACAAAGAAACAAGCTAGTATTTTTAGACTGTACATACTGATGGAATGCTGTGAATGTCGTGGAAAGCTCAGACCCTGCTCAGCAGTTCCTCACACTGCCATTTTGGTTTTAAGTCAGTAACCTATGGACAGATTTAAAAGAAGCTGACATATCTTGATGCAGGTCTCTTACATTTGAAGAGACCTAAGAGAGCTAACTGACCTGTACTTACATAGCTTTTTGAGAAAAGCTGCCTCAGTAGCTCATTGTCAGTTTTAAATTGCACGTGATTGACAGTTTTGCTCCTATTCAAGTCAGTGGAAACTCTGCATGAGGGTCTCTTTTTTTCTCTTCAGGTCTAGTATAAATAAGACTGTAAATTAGCTGTTTCTTGGGAACAATTCAGATGTAAAAGTGAGGGAATGATACTTCATTTCCTGCAGCAATTGAAGTGTTCTTCCTAATCCTCTCATAATACAAGAACATAGTCTCTGCTAAATTTAAAGACAGTAAGTTTACTTTGTTCTACATCACTTAGTGAACTAAAGAAATTCACCAACAAAGGAAAGAGGTCTTAAATAAAGGAGTGATTAGTTATGCTAGTAGCATTAATAGTACTAGTGCAATGTTGTTGTTTATGGTACTGTATTCTGTGCTTTAAGAATATCCTGGTGATCTGAAGGTATCATGAAAGGTGCTTACTTAGATAACCCTGCCTGAACAAATGTCCTTACATGTTTTGAAGATGTGCATGTCAAGGTGCAGGTACTGGGCATACTAGAAACTTCGTGTCAAGTTGCTGAGAGCCATGGGCAGAATAAAAAATTAGCCCAGTCTTCATAAATTGCCAAAACTCTGTTGACTCTTCTGCTATGATAAGTTAGAGCTGTGCCAGTTCATGTCATAAGAGTCTCTGCTCTCTATAAATTATGCAGAATTAATGGGTACCATGAAAGCCAAAGGGAATTAATAGGTTCAATTGCATCCAGTCACCGCAGAGACCATAAATTAGATAACAAATTCATTGTGAAAGTGTATAACTGTAACACCAGCTGTGCTCCAAGGAGCTCTTCAGAAGTCCCATGTGGAATTAAATATCATTTAAGTGTTTTTCCTGCTTTGGCAGAAACCATATGTTTGCAAGATACCGGGCTGCACAAAGCGCTACACAGACCCCAGTTCTCTCCGGAAACACGTGAAGACCGTGCATGGCCCCGAGGCGCATGTCACCAAGAAGCAACGGGGAGATATTCACCCAAGGCCTCCACCACCAAGAGACCCAGGCAGCCACTCACGGTCACCAGGCCATCAGACTCAGGGTGCAATTGGTGAGCAGAAGGACCTCAGCAACACTACCTCAAAGCGTGAAGAATGCCTCCAGGTGAAAGCGGTCAAGTCAGAAAAACCAATGGTATGCAATACACCACAACACTCCTTTTGTCCTTTTTTGTTTTGTAGCGAGTAAATAATCCCTTTGTGAAATGCTCACACCCATAACCTCTAGATCCCAAGGTTAGGTTTTGTGAAGTTTTCTTTCTCGTTTACATTGTAAAATGTTTTTAAAGCCTAAGAAATAGCAAATAAAAAGATTACATCTAGCCTGTGCAATATGCAGTAAGTGCAGTGCTGGCAACTGTCACAATAATTGTTTCTTTTAAAGCTCCATCTTTTGGAATCAGCATATTATGAGAAAAATCACAGTTCTCATTTTATAAAATGCATTTTTTCCCCATTCTTCTGTTTACAGAAGAGAGCTAAAGAATGTAAATCCTGCAGGCTTAAAACCAGAAAGAAAAAAACCCACAAAGACAAAAGTCTAAAATCAAATCATGGTATTGGTGATGATAATTTTTGGAGAATGTGGGGAACCAAATAAAATTTTAGGGGTTTGAGGTTGTGACATCTTGAATCAAACTGAAGCAAGATAAATTAACTTCCTTAAATAGCAGGGGAGGATCTTTTGATAACATTTGATCTATGTTGTGATGTGACTTCTTACATTAATCTGATGCTTAATTAACTTGACCGAGTTAATCTAATTCCAATTTAACTAAATTCAGTTGAATTAAGAGTCTGCAGGTCTATTGCATTGCATTAAACTAGCATAGTCTTGAACACTGACATTTTTTCATATGCTATCTTGAAGAAGTTCTTCTTTCATATACCTGATTCCATGTGGCATCCATCCATTTAACGCATCCAAGCGTTAAAATTAGCAAAGACAATAACTCTGTCCTCTTCCACATCTGGGTCTGTGATTCATCTGGACCTAACCCTTAGGGACTACAAATATGAGCCTTCCAAATTCTGCTCATATTGTTAATCGTGCTGCAGTTCAAAGTGATTACTCATTGAAATATGAGTTACGGCTGTATCGTGCCTAGGTCTTAATCCTAAACTGTGAAGTATTAGTCCTGAATTCAGAAGCTTCCATGGGCACAGAGTTAACTGCCATAGAAGTCTAAGGGAGATCCTCTGCAATCTTTGGTGATAACTATCTTGAATTTTGAAGGAACAAACCCCTTTCCCTTCTTGCTTAGCTGGGCAATTCATTAGCATTGTTGAAGCAAGTTGAGCACAGATGGTTTTAACATGAATAAAATTTGCAGGAATGCTGATTGCTTACATAGCATTACATATTTCTCACAGAGAAATATCTTCTAAAAACATTTCTGTATTTTTTTCCTGCCTTTTGTTGCTTGTGTGAATTAAGATATATTTTCTGGTTTTCCACTAATCCAATGTCTTTTCTGTCTAATGCTCTTAAATGTCTTGTTCTAACTTCCTAAGGACAGTGGGTAATCAGGTGAGGGCATTTTAACTTTTCTGCTGTTTTTGTTACTGCGACATTATATCTGTGTATTTTAGCCTCCTGCCTGTTGTCCAGTCATTTCTTTATTTAGTAATGTGCAATCCATCAAACTCATTCCCAAATGTAATGTGCTGTGAGCATTTTGCAACACTTGACATGTGAAAAATCTGGCTTATATTGGTGAAATGCCTTCAGAAATGTCTTTGTACCTTGTCCTCTAGATCAGACGTATTTTTTTCTGTATTCTACCTCTAGAACTGTATGTTTCCCATAATGTAATTCTCACTTCCATAACCTCCCTCGCTGTGGCTACAAGAACAGGCTTCTGACCATTGGTACTCTTCTTCATATGGCATGGAGCTACTGCCCAGAAGCACTAACTCTTTTTGTTGTTTCTATTCTTGTCACCAAATCTGCCATGGCCAGGATTTGGAAATGAGCATGCTCAGTGTGGCCTCATAAATTCTAAGTATCATCATTCAAGTTAGAAATAATAAAATAGTTATCACATCATAATGGACTCCTCAGGGGCATATGAAGCTGAAGTATTGCCATGAATCTGTGTCTTCATTCATTACTACCTCAGAAATTCTAGCCAGCATCCACTGGTAAAATGTGCAAAAAAATCACAGACTGGCAAGAAAAAAAGAATTGAAAAAAGAAAACAATCAAACAAGAAAAACTTCAGAAGTGAAATATTTATGTGAAACTGTTCTTGGAAGCAAAATGATATTGCATGCCTCAGGGATTTGTGATCTCACTGCCACAGCCTATAGTAAGAAATCACATTCAGAGACTTCTGTCTGTCTTGCTGTATGTTTTGTCTGTCAGTCTATCTGAGTGTTCCAGTTTGTCAGAGAAATTTTCCCATTCTTTTACAAGAGCTTTGTGAGTATAAAAAATAAATCAAGCCTGTGTTTCCTTACAGCAAGAAATCTGCTAGAACAGCAGGGAACGCTGTCTGTTAAGAAAGAAGAAGTTATTGCAGTGGTTTATATCCCCGTAGAATATCAGGCTGTTGTGCGTACTGAAAGTTTTAAATTTAAATTCTTAAATTCTAAGGAAACAAGGGATTTGATGAGTAAATCATCACCTTCTTGATTCAGGGCAGAGATGGTGTAAGTCAGAGCATGCTGCTAGTGTCACAGGATGCTGATATACTGATACAGTATTTTTGCACTGATGCTGTGTCCTTGTTTTATTACATGCCAACATTTCAGGCCAACTGCTGCTTGTAACGATGAGCCTTAGGCTTGGAAAATACATTCTTTAGACACAAGTTTAATTAAAAAAAACCCAAATTCCGGTGTTATTGGAGTCTTGTTTGTTTGTTTGCTTGCAGCAAGCTTGGCAGTGTAAATCAGACCTTTTACAATGGCTGAGGTCTGATTTGGTGTATTGACCTGTAGTTTCAAGTGGGAGCAGCATTAGGGTGTGAATACCCAAAAGAAGAGTATCCACAGATACATGCTCGTGAATGACAGTTATAAAGCAATTACAGGAATAAGTTTAATAAATGTCTCCTGCATATACAATGTGTCCTATCAACCAAGATGTTGAAGTGGATTTTAATTGTGATATTTGCAGAGGCATTTGTTGCCATTAAAATAATGATGCAAGAAAGTCTTGTGATGAACAATCACGGTCAGAAAAAAATGCCAGACTTTTCTATACATACAGCTTTTTTTTACTCCATTTAGACCTCCATTTGTTGTTTGTTCTTTGTTAATACTGTTTGCTTAATCCTCTTGGTCTTTTGTTTCTTCCTTCATTCAACAGACATCTCAGCCAAGCCCTGGTGGTCAGTCTACATGCAGCAGCGAACAGTCCCCCATCAGCAACTATTCCAACAATGGGATCGAGCTTTCTCTGACTGGTGGCAGTAGTGTAGGAGACCTCAGTGTCATCGATGAAACCCCAATCATGGACTCTACCATTTCCACAGCCACCACAGCACTTGGCTTACAGGCCAGGAGGAATATGACAGGGACCAAATGGATGGAGCAAGTGAAATTAGAAAGGTTGAAACAAGTTAATGGAATGCTTCCAAGACTGAACCCCATTCCACCTTCCAAAGCCCCGACCTTGCCGCCTCTCATAGGAAATGGTGAGATACACATAACAAGTGGTAACATTCTTTGTCCTTAAATTCATTGCTGGCTAGCTCAATCTTCTATCCTTTGCAGGAGTAGTGCAGCTTATGAAACTCAGCAGCTGTGAGAATGGTTTGTAAATTAATCACGTTCTATTTATCCCTTCATTAAAGAGAAGTCTTATCGTCCTGTGTTTTACAGAACAGGAGCCATGCATTATCTTTTAAATACTTCCTACAGTTAAAGGTTTGGATTCAAAATCATCATAATCTCTTGTTTTGAGGCAAAGCGATTGGAAAGAATGGCTGATAGTTTACTGTATGGAAGTCTTTCAGATGAGGCCCTTTGCATAGATGTGTTGGGCTTCCCTTTAAATAGACTGTTCCTGTACGTGTAAGTAATCATATGTACAGATACTACTGCTACAAAGGGCAGATATCCATGAATGGGAGCAAGAGGAGATTGAATTCTGAAGGTCTGTAGTTGGCTTTGTAAAGAATTTGCCAAAAATGTATGTCTCTGCTGCCTCTACTTTGCCCACAACATGCCCTTAGGTTTCAGCTCTCCACTCAGCAGTGACAGCCCCTTCCATCAAAAGAAACTATGTAAAACCAAGAAATGTATTCTGTTTACTTAAAACCAAACAAAAACAAGGAAACCAGCAAAGATGTTTTGCAGTTGTTAGGAGTTATTTCAAAAAGTCTTAGAAATGACCTTGAATAGCCTCCAATTTGTGTATTTTGCCATTTCACGCAAATGCCTGTTCAATTATATTTTGCCTATAAAAAGCTCCCTAACGAGTGTGTTCTTTTGGCACATCAGTCAGCAGAGCTGCACTGCTGGCTGGGGAACCACACCAGCTGATGACAGTTTGTGGCTATGGCCTATAAATTTTGTGCAGGGATTCACACTGAAATGTTACCCATGAGTCTCTGAATTGTCTTTTAACTGAAGGACACAGTTTTTATATCTCCAGTTCTTTTGAGAGCACTGCTGTGATTTACTATGATGATGCAGGCTTTTAGTTCATATTATTCTGGGTGCTTTCTGTGCCAGTTTGTGTGTGCTGCCCATTTGTTTAACTGTGAAATTTTCCTCCCAGGTACCCAGTCAAACAGCAGCTGCAGCGTAGGAGGATCTATGACCATTCTGCCAAACAAGAATGAACTTTCAAGTACGGACATCACTGTGTTGAACATGCTGAACAGGAGGGACAGCAATACCAGCACAATCAGTTCAGCCTACCTGAGCAGCCGCAGGTCTTCTGGAATCTCACCTTGCTTCTCCAGCCGGAGGTCCAGTGATGCCTCTCAGGTGGAGGGAAGACCACAGAATGTCAGTGTTGCAGACTCTTATGACCCCATCTCGACAGATGCCTCCCGGCGCTCCAGTGAAGCCAGCCAGTGTGATGACCTGCCAAGTCTTCTCAGCCTTACCCCGGCCCAACAATACAGGCTGAAAGCTAAATATGCAGCAGCTACTGGTGGACCTCCACCAACTCCACTGCCTAACATGGAGAGGATGAGCCTCAAAACAAGGATGGCACTCTTGGGTGACTGCAGGGAGTCTGGAGTATCTCCATTGCCTCCAGTGAATGCCCCTAGAAGATGTAGTGATGGTGGGGCAAATGGCTACAGCAGGAGGCATTTTCTGTCTCATGATGCTCTAGGAAATGGGACGAGGAGAGCAAGTGATCCAGTAAGAATTGCCTCTGACAACCTCTCTGCCCCTAGAGTCCAGCGTTTCAACAGTCTTAATAGCTTTAACCCTCCTCCTTTGCCTCCATCCATGGAAAAGCGCAACCTTGTTCTTCAGAATTACACCCGTTCTGAGGGTGGTGTCTTCCGCAGCTTCAGCTCCCCCTGTCCTCCCAGCATCAGTGAGAATGTTGCCCTGGAGGCTGCCACGATGGAAGCAGGTGGCAGCCTGAATGATGAGGATCTCCTGCCAGATGATGTGGTTCAGTATCTGAATTCCCAGAACCAGGGCATGTACGACCACTTGTTGAACAATGTCCTAGATGGCAACAAAATGCATCCCAGCTCAGTGTTAGTAAATAACAACTTTGATCAGGCCCCTCCACCAAGCAGTCAGCAGGCAGGTTCTGAGGCAAACAAGAGCGACTTGCCCATTCAGTGGAATGAAGTAAGCTCAGGAAGTTCTGACTTGTCTCCTTCAAAACTGAAATGCAGTCAGCGCTCAGTGGTGCAGCAGTCTCGGGCCTTTGGACTGTATAACAATATGATGGTTCAGCAGCAGAACCTGGAGAGAAGCAACATGACCCAGCAGAACAGCTATCAGAACCTGGTGGAGGGCAATACTTCCTATGGCTTACAGCAAAATGCAGTTCTTGGCAGCGGAGCCGATAATTCTTTGAGCGTGCAGCCCAATAAGCCTTACAGTGGAAGCATAGGCAGGCAAACAGTGATGTCTGGGGCAGTGGAGAATTCCTGTGGCATGGCAGTTCCAGGGCAGAAGCTGAGAAGCAGCAACTTGCCAGTGAGTGGGAATCAGCAAAATTTTGGCCATCCTATGGCATCCAGCGATCAAGCCACCGGTATGGCAAATGGGATGCAGAACAGGAATATGATGGAACAGGAATATTTGCAAAATCAACCAGTTGGAGACAGCGTTCATTACCAAGGAGTCAATCAATCTGGTCAAATGATGCTAGGGCAAGTTAGTCCTACCTCACAAAGCAGCCTGTATCAAGGGCCACAGAATTGTCCACCAGTGTCCCATACAGTTGGAAGCCAGCCTTCGGGTTTGTTAGTGGCCAGAAGTTACCAGCCGTGCTCTAATTACAGTGCCAATAAGCGGCAGAACATGTTGAGAAACAACTTGGCACAACAGCAAGGACACATAAGTGATGGCAACCAGACATACAGGGTAAACACCATTAAGATGGAGATGCAAGGTCAATCACAGCAGTTCTGCTCTAATAATGTGCAGAATTACTCTGGTCAGTTGTATGACCATTCCATGGGCTTTAGCCACCAAACTATGAAAACAGGTTCTTTCTTTGGTTCGGAAACAAACTGCCTGCTGCAGGGGACTGCGACTGCAAACTCATCTGAGCTTCTTTCCCCAGGGGCTAACCAAGTGTCAAGCACAGTTGACAGCATTGACAGCAACAGCCTGGAGGGTGTGCAGATTGATTTCGATGCTATCATAGATGATGGGGACCATGTCAGCTTAATTTCAGGAGCCCTGAGCCCAAGTATCATTCAGAATCTCTCCCGCAATTCCTCACGCCTCACCACTCCCCGAGCGTCTCTTACATTCCCAGCTATGCCTGTAAGCACAACCAACATGGCTATTGGGGACATGAGCTCTTTGTTGACCTCACTTGCAGAAGAAAGCAAGTTTCTTGCTGTTATGCAATAGACATTGAAAACAAAACAAAAAACCCCACAAACAAACCTTTAGGAGATAACAGAAAAAAAGACTCATATTTTTTAGTTGTGTATGTATTTTAGTAATCTCATCTCACCTAAATGGGATGTGTTTCAAGTATATTCCTTTTATGGAATAAGAACTCTGAAAACCCTAAAGTGTTCTAGGGAGAAACTGTCTTCCATTTCAGTTTTGAATCAGTATTGCTACGCCCATTCCCTCCCAACCCTCGCTCTCTCTTCTCTCTCTCTCTCCCCTGTTTGAATGTCTGCACGATTCCTTTTTATTTTTTTTTAATTGTAAGCCAATGTTAATGTGTGAAGTGCATGTTTTTTGTTTTATTTTGGGTTGGTTTTTTTTCTTTAAAGGAAGATCGGATGAACTTACTTTGCAATTTCCTGTTACTCAAAAGAAAGTAGACCTTGTAAAACTGTTGCATCTTTTCCCCTAAACATATAGGCAGGAAATAACCAGGCACAATGGGAAGTGAGCATACAGTGATGAAATGCTCTCTGGATGCTTGGGGATACATCACATGAAGGGGGACAATGAGTTTGGAAATGCAATGCCATGGTACCCCTAGGATGTAGCTTCAGAGTCATGGAGCACAAGACATTATGAGGTTCAAGAAAAAAGAAACGTAAAGCCATCATTGCTTTGATCCCTAACAAATGTTTAAGCTTTTTTGTAAAAACATACAGACACACAGACACACACACACACAAACACACACACCATCCAGAGCCCTGCATAATGATAGTGAGGTTGTGTCATGTTTAGTTCATTGCAGAGGAAAGCAAAGACCAGAACGTTATTCTTAGTCCAGCTCTCATCTTTTGCAGTATTTAGTAGTCTTTGTTTTCATCCTTCTTTTTAAAATGACCAGATAGTAAAATTGTGGCATGTTTGGTGATTTGGGTACTCTGTGATCCCTTCATTGCACATCACATTTGTGAAGACATGATCAGGGTCTTTCTGATGAAATAACAGAATCACAGTATTCCATACAGGGAACAGTTTGTTGGGTTTTTTTTTTATACACAAAATGTTGAGATGTCATTTGGTTCGTATTGGTAGTAACAGTTCCTTTCCTGGGAGAACTCTCTTGTGTGTCCCTTTTAGCATGTGTGTTTGGAATGTGTGTTTTAAGATAAGAAAACACTCACTGGCATTAGTATGGTTATGGCTTCAGAAGCATCATGATCATGGCATGTAGACCAAGTAGAAAACAAATGGCCTAGAGTCAAGTAAGTCAAAGTAATTGCAAGTAATTTGATAATCTTAAATGTTTTTCCACTCTGTCCAGTTTTTACAAAACAAAGTAATTTAATCTGCCATTAAAAATAGCAAAGAAACAAGTGGAACAGCAAGTTTGTCTGTTAACTGATCAAAACTCAGAAAGATCAACCCAACTTTCTTTGTGACAGCACAGTGTGTTTCATTTTAAAGCAAGGGCCTGTTACATCAGTAAAAATTGGAACTATAGTCTTAAAGATACTCACTGGTAGAGGTCAATGGCATTTGCTCCATTAGCATTATCTCCTCTAGCATGTTTTCTGCTGTACTGTTCTCTCTGTCTGCACCCCTGAACACACAGTGATCCTGGATAAATATGTTGGGATGGAGAACAGCTACAAGATCAAGGTTTGAGTTCACCCATCCTAGAACCTGACAGTATCGTCCATGCAGGCGTCTCAGTTAAGTCCTGGTAGCAAATTTGGAGAGGGTGCAGGCACTTGCAGCCATGGTTTTGATGTCTGTAAGGAGCTGGTGTTGTACAAGAGTCATAAGGTGGGGAGACATAATATGGGGATCTGTGGTCAATTTTGAAATACAGTTAAGCTTTATAACCCAGTTGGAAATAGAAATAGCACCAGAATGTTATTTCAATGGGCTACAAGGCAAATAGAACTCATTTTTTTTTACTGTAAAAAAAGGTAGAACACCAGCTGATTCAGGGCATGGCATCTTAGGAATGTGTAGGAATACAGCCTCAGTGAAACTGTCAGGTAACATTGATCTAATTAACAGTAGTTAGAGGAAGAAGCTGTAAATCAGTAGGAAAACATCATAGGAATCCAGTGCTGGGACTGCATTTGAGCTTATCACAGCGTGTGATTTGCACTGTGAGCTGGAAAGTCAGAAATCAAGACAAATGAAAACCTTCTACAGCTTTTATCATCACCCATCTGTCCTTATATCTTTAGCAAGCATTTGTTCCTTCCTCTGTCTTCTGCATGCATATCCCCCTGTCCTGCTCTTTGCCCATTCTCCTCCCAGTCTTCCTGCCCATGACTGACTCACAGCTGTCCTGCTGTGGTCCTTGGGCTCCATGGGGAAGTAAGATGGCTGGTTTACTGTCACAACATGGCCAATCTGCTCCCTGTTGCACTGTCATTGTCCAGAGGCAGCCCTGTGGAGACCTCCTGCCCTTGCTCCCATTGCCAGGGCAAGGAGGGATGCCTCTGGCCAGGCAGGTAGGAGTGGTGCCAGGGTAGGAGAGGTGCTTTGGTGGCCAGTTGAAGGTTGCAGCATGTCTATAGAGTTCACACTCTTGTGGAGAAACAGTAGCATATGCATGAGGAAATGCCATGCTGGATGGATTTCAGAGAGTTCTTGGTAGCCAATCGCTGGCTGTTTATTAAGCCATCAATTACATGTTTATAAACAATTTCAGCAGGGAGACTTATGACCAGCTTGGGAATAGGTGGCTTGGGAGAGAAGCCTTTTATTGTTATAGAGCCAATACATTAAAAAAAGAAAAAACACAAACGCCAAACCAAACCTATTTTTTTAAACTCAATTTTCCAGTTCATAATTGTATTTGCTGGTTGAATTGAAACTGGGAAGCTATTAACAGATGTGATCCATCAGAGCTTAGAAGTAGCTATTCATATTGCTCAAGGCTAAAAGGGATTGTTTGAGGAGCTAACTTGCCTTCCTGGATTTGACAAACCTTCATCACTCACTTACCCCTGTCTTGGGCCAACATTGTGTCTTGGCCGAAACCACATGCTCCATAAAGGCATCCCAGTTTGATTTAGAGAAGGTAAGGAACCAGAGACTTCACCGTGTCCCTGGGGAGTTTGTGCAAGTGTTTTATCATTTTCACGAGTAAGCATATGTGTCACTTCTAGTCATGTGACACTTTCCAGCTTTTCTCATGCTTTTCTGGTTTGGTACCTGTGAAGGCACCAAGGGTTATTTTGGGTTTTGTCTTTGTTTTGATAAGGTAGACTGAGATCTCTGAGCATGGCACAATTAAGTTGGACACCAGCTTTCACTTGGCAGCCTCCTTCACAATGTGTGGAAAGTCCCACCAACATTGCTCTCAGGTTTAGTGGCATCCCTCTATTCCTGCTCTTCCAGTTTCAGAGACAAAGCTTGCTTTTCTGTATCTGGTGAAACAGTTGCCATAGCCATAGCAGTTGGAGCCCTCTCCCCTGCTTACCTAGAAAATGGATAAAATAGTGTGGATTTCCTACTTTCAAATCATTGCAGCCTGAGTCTAGATCGCCTTTTCTTCAGATGGCTCCCTGGAGAGTCTTCTACATTTGTTACTGTTGGCTTTGGGCACACCTGCCTGAAGCATGAGTTTGTCTCCAGGTGGTTTTACTTTCCACAAATCTGGAACCTCCCCCTGAGGGGTTCATCCATCAAGTATGGCCAGGTGGAGGAAAGGGTTTTTGTAAGGATGTCAGTGGACATCCACAGGGCCTTTTTGCTGGTGAGTCTGATGTCCCCATCATCTATACCATCATCATGGTAGATGATGTTGTTCTCACCTTGGAGAATGGCTCCAAATGGTGCATTTATTAAGATGCCGTCTGGCTCCCTCGTTTCCAGTCATTGGTTCCCCACCAGCCCTGGATGAAATGGCCGGCCAGCTTGCCCACACCTGTTGCCCAACACCTCATCCTTCTGACCAGACACGTTTGTGTTCTCACAATGTATGTGCCTTATTTTGTGTTGATCCTGTAAAAGAGAGGGACCAAGATGTGTTGCCAAACTGTCCCGATGAGGCTGTACTCACCATTCAGCTAATAGCACATACCACTGTTAATAGTGTCTGAAATGTCTTGTAAACCTCTGATGTTCACATGTTATTGTCCTTGGATTGGTGGAATGTCTCCTATGGAAAAGTTACTGTTGTCAGTCCTGCAGATGTGTAAGATAGAAATGTGTTCATTTTTTTCAAATGTGGGGGTTTTTTTAGGTTTTTTTAATAAAGCTTGTAATCCTTCTTTAAAAAAAAAATAGAAAATGTGTAAATACATTTATGTACGGTAGGAATAGTATTCGGCTGTAATGGGCCTTAGTGGTCTTCATTTGATAAACCTGCAGTTATGATCTGATATTTCTCAAGCCTTAGGTTGATCTGAAGGGTCTGTAGCACTGTGTACATATAAACTGTACTTCTGCTTTCAGAACCATTTAGCTCTTTTGTAACAAATAAAAAAAAAAGTTTCTTACAATGTCAATAAAAACACAAAAGCCTTTGTACTTAAGTTCTCAGCTTCCAGCTTTTAAACTGTCTCCTTGGGGAAGGAGTTATTTTTGCAGTCAGCTGGAGAACCTGGTTGCAATCAGCATGTGTAGTGCTCCACTCTCGGTCTCTTCTCTGTTCCTGCTTCCCACCCTGTTGCTTCACTCCATTCACATTTTTAAACCTGAGGGGGGGACAAAACAAGGCACATTTACTTTCTTAATAAGCAAACTGGCTGAGGGGTGTTGGGTGGAGAAATAAATGAAAATGCAGTGCCACGCAGATGAAATGTTTGGAAGGAGGAGAGAGAAGGACCTTATTAGCTGCTGCAAGAACCATCATTTTAGAGATCAGTGTCAAAGTGGGCTGTTATATGGAGGCTGTGTTTTCATATCTCACTCACTATGGATCTCTTGCAAAGGCTCAGTGACCCATGGAGAAGCAGGAGTAGTAGGAAGAAAGGGTCCTTGAACCGTGTTTACTCTCTAGGTGTACACTGGTGGGATACAGCATGAACAGCAGAAGAACTAGATGCAGTCTTTGAGCCTGGCCACATTTAGCAGTGAGTTTTCTGTTGAGTATAGCACTCGAGGGTGATGTCAAGTAATACAGAAGTGCTGCTTAGTTTTAAGGCAGCTGAGCTGTTTTCAAGATTTTTTTTGTGTTTGTTGTTTGCACCTTGGCAAGACACAGCCTGCTCTGCTGAGCTGTAAGTGCTCAGCTGTTCTTCTAGTCCATCTTTGTTCAAAATAGGTGAGCTGTTTCTGAAGGCAAATGAAGAAGCCTTGCATTTTTATTTACTCATATGGATTTCTTGATTTTTGTTTTGCTTAAGGGTTTTTTTTTTGTTTTGTTCGCTCTTCAACCACTTAAAGTTTAACTTAAAGTTTGAGTGGGATGAAAGGCAGAAGGAAGAGGCCTGGGAGTGGTGTGGTAAGGGTGAAGTAGACCCTACAGAGGGCTTAAGGGCGACCATGATGCCTTACCTCATACGCTGCAACCTCAAATCCTCCCAGAGCCTGTCAGTACTCCAGCATCAGCTCATTCTTTCTCTGTGAAAGCTTCTTTTTAGTTGCATCTCCTTCACCAGCTGGACCTACCATAGGATAAATGTCAATAAGGCAGAGATGATGTGTGGGCACCTGCCCTGTTATTTGCTGTGTTGTGGATGCAGATGAAGGTGGGGCTAGATGGTGCAAGGCTGGGTACCAGGGACTTGCTGAGGTGAGCAATGGCAGGGCTGCAGGACATACTTCTGCTCCTCCAGCCTGACTTGAGATCAGGCCACTGAAGAGCTGTGTGTGTGAAGCTGCAGCTGGGAGGAGGGGGGCAGGAGGACCTGTGTTTCCATGTGGTAAATCTCAAAATACTGCCAAGTCCTCAGGAAAACAAAAAGAAGCAGTGCAGTCATGGTTTGTACCATCCAAAATTAGCGGATGCTGTTGACCTTTAGTCTGTGCTTTATTGCCAAAACTGTAAATGAATTAATTGAATTCATTAAATTGGGTTCTTGCTTCAGAAGGACATGTACCCAAATGAACTTCAGTTAGCAAAGCTTGAAAAAAATACAGCAGTGATACACAGCACCCATCAGTAAGGCGGCAAAAAGCACACTCCACAGCATACTCTCCCCCACACACACACTCCCCAAAACTGGTCTGAAATGGTGATGTGGTGCTAATGCACCCAAACTAACACACAAAGGGATCACAAAAATCACCAATAATCCGGAGGCCAGGACTGGTGGGGCTGTGGATGAAGCAGGAAGCTGTGGGGGAAGGTGGTGTCAGCTCAGTAGAGATTCTGGGCTGGCTTGGTGGAAGCAATGGCCCTGTAGGACAGCCTCATGTACTTCTTTTTTCCTTTCCCAATTTTTGTGGGCATGACTGTGCAATCTTCATACTGTTTTTTTTCAAAGAGGGGGTAATGGGAAGGAGACAACTTGTTCTCTGCAGGCTGAAACACAAGCTATTTGTGTTAGCAACACAGCTTTGTTACATGATTAGTGCAATGGGAGCCCCTAGGCACCTCTTCCCAGTACAAACAACTAATATTAACAACTCATGCTAAAATTGCCTGCTATTTAATAACCTCAGCCTCTTTCCACCCAGCTTTGTTTCCACCCTTTGTCTTCCCACCATCTCCACCCGTCTTGCCACCCAGGCAAAAATAAGCAGGTTTGGGCAGGGAAGAAGGAACAATTGACACTGGCATTTAATGGGAATCCCTGCACCCAGTGTGTGCCACCACGTGTGCATCCTTTCCTGCCCCCCGTGGTGTGGTACAGCCCTGTGTCCCATGTGAGGCTGCTCACAGCCACCACGTCTGGAAATCTCAGTTCCTCATTTAACCTGCGTCGCGGGGATGGAGTGACCCTGCTCATGCCTCGCCAGGGAAGCAGCTGCCCTTCCTCCAAGCTGCCTGGGCTGGCTGAGACGTGATAGACCAACACTGTTACTCATGGGTGGGAGGCCCATGTGAGTCACGCTTCCCCTCGCAGCCACATGCGGGGTGGCTGTGGCAGGAGAGCTGAGGGCAGGATGGCCAGACTGCATTTTCCTGCCCGGCCCAGCATGGCCGAGCATGGCAGCAGCACAGTTGGGCCGAGGCAGGAGGGAGAAGCGGTGAGTAGGATCAGATGGTGATGAACCGTAAACAGGATCATTTTCCAGGGGCTGGCGGAGCTGCTGCAGTCTTTGCCAGCAGCTCTAGGATGGCTGTCAGGTCTGCGAGGTGGCCTCTAAGCCACCCTGCTCTACAGAAAAACATTACTAATGTTCCCACGACTGGAGCAAGACAGAAGAGACAAATAACTTGGACAGCAATACAAAACAGTGGCAAAAATCTGGAAGACAGTGGAGGGGAGAGAGGAAAAAAACAAACAAGAGGGTGGAAAGCTCTGTAATGACTGAAAAGAATCCCAGATGGATACAAACCGAGAAAAGGCCAGAGACAGAAATAGTAGCATTAATTAGCCAAGCTGAACAACCCCATTCCTGCAGTACCTGAGCATCCTCCACTATGTTTTGAGCCTTGTGTGTTCTACAGTGTGCTGCTCAGACCTGGAGGCATGGAAGTATTTAAGTTCCTATAGCAACCCTTAGTGAAAATTCCAAAGCAGAAGCAGCTATAGGGCTGCTCATGGCTCCAGGCAGCATCTCCTGAGGCAGAAAGGATGCTCTTCCTTGACTCCAGAGCATCTGTTCTGCTTCATACACCTTTATGGCTGGAAGACTTCCCATTTTCATGACACAAGCAGACAGCCCTCACAAGCCATACCAAAAACTCTATTTGTTCATCTTGCCGCAGGACTATTTTGCTTTGATGACCTACAGCACATCCCACGCTGCTAAATGGTCATGGCAAAGTTTTTACTGGCCAAATTCTTTATCTGCCCAAAAGGCTGTTGTTGGGAAAGGGCAGATATGTCTCATTCCTGGCATTGCTGACCACTTCAGCCCCCAGCCAATCTGCTCTCCATTGATTTCAGTAAACTACTCTGAGTTTGGTTATGTGAATTCATGGTTGTGGCATTGCCAAAATACTGCTTTTGGGATGCAGTTTCAATGGAAAGAAAAAATAGGCAGAGGCATCCCAATCCAAATTATCCCATTGCAGGAGCTGAACTCGAGTTCTCAGCAGAGGGTTGCAGCGGTTAACAGAAAAATGAGCTCATATCTTTTGTTAAAGACAGACACTGAACTCTCAGAGTTGTGGAGCTCTGTGGCAAGTGGGCATCTCTTACCAGCTCCTCAAGAGATGTGCCTGCACATCAGGCACAGGGCAGCAAGAAATGGAGCTCTGCCTGGCCACAGGATGTGGCAGGATATGCTGTAGCATGTGTGGAGATCATGGCTAGTTACAGATGGCAGACTCTCCACTGCAGCTGCACAGAGAGAAATAGCATGGCCAGTCAGTACCCTAGGGCTGCTCACTCCTCTTTACATCACCCTTGAAGCAAGTAAACTCCAGATGCTGACCCAGCTCTCCTTTGGTCACCATCACTGGGGATGTGCCATGTCACGCTCCTTTCTTTTATTGCTAAACTCAAGGAATTTGTATCACTTTGAAGTTCGCAGTGGCCATGCCCACCCCAAGGCCTGGGTACAATCTGGCACAGCATGGGTGACTCTGCTGACACACCTCCTACTCCTGATCACCTCTCCAGTCCTTTCCCTGCCTTGGATGCTTTTCTTTACTCCTCAAAGCTAGCCTGTAGTAAAGGAGAAAACCAAAAATATTGCATGCTATTTTTTTTCCTCTCGTTGGCTGATCCCTTGGAGATTGCTGCTGTTTTCTCCCAATTGCAGAAAATGCTGGAAGCTGTGCAAAGTCTTGCCACACAACGAGGGAGGCAGCAATGCCATTCTTATCTCTTTGGAGTGCAGTCTTGAACCAGTGTAGCACTTCTTGCTTACCTTTGTGCACTGAAACAGCTTGGGATTGAACTGGCTTTTCACCTGAGCTCTGCTTGGCATTGGCAGCTGGAAAGTGCCTGGCTCCAGTTTATCTGGAGTGTCAGCAGAGAAAGATGCGGCTGGAGAATGGGCTGGCAACATGCCATAGGGAATCCTCTGCCTGGCAACCTCTCTGCTGATGCTGAAGCCAGAGCCTCTTTTGAGATGTGAGATGTCTGCTGTGAGTGGGATCTGTGATCACTGTCTTTGCATTTTCTGTTTGAAACATAGCTTCCATACCTGGAGTATCTTGTGTGCAAACACTCT
The DNA here is from genome assembly GCA_013400935.1 of Turnix velox. Lineage (NCBI taxonomy): Eukaryota > Metazoa > Chordata > Aves > Charadriiformes > Turnicidae > Turnix > Turnix velox. The sequence continues at coordinate 338,186 of VZTY01035328.1, forward strand.
CTGCTCACCTCCACTTACAGATTCGCTAGGGCAAGGGGCCCCATCTTACAGAAAGTTCAAGTTATTACAAAAAAAACCTCTGTGGACTTTTCACTGTTGAGGAACTTCCAGACACAAAAAAAATTCTACAGACCCAGAGAAACTGGCAAAGATTTTGGTTTATCAGGTTAAATAGGAGCAATGATGACTCTCCGTTCTGTGGGCACACTTTCAAACAAAGTATTTTCCCTCAGAGTAAGCTATAGAGCAACAGGCTCCCTGCTCCCTACTCTTACATCAGGTGAAGTGTTTTTTGTCAACATTGTCCTGAAAACTTTAGGGATTTCATTCATTTTGTACTGATGCAAACTTCCTTGCTGTAAAAGAGACACTCACAGACATATGAAAGTCAACTCATGTCTGGCTGACCTTGGGCTAAAGTTACAAATAAAGAGCCTCAAAAAACCCAAACGTTGTTCCCCATGTGGCATCGCTTAGAACTGCTGATGCCAATGTGATGTGTTTTCTGAGCATGAGCATTTCACTTATTGCTGGTAAATGCTGGACCACTGCAACAAAAACGTCAGATTTACAGGAAAAGAAATGAAACACTTTTAGTCTTTTTAGAGCTACCACATACAATCATCAAAAACGGAGCCAGCCCAGTTTCAGATCAGACATAAGTGCTATTTCTCCCCTGCCATTGCCATTTCCTCTGTGAGCATTCGGACAAGTGAATGAGACATCTTCAGCGAACATCCCATTGCCTTGCAGCAGCAGCTCTGCCATCAAGAAGAATTTGGCAGCCATATAGTAGATTCTTGTAGGTGCTCTAAACAGTACATGGGAAAGGCAAAGAAGGAAAAATGAGGGTTTTACCCTGACAGAACTAACAGTGGTAGATATGCTGAGTGCAGTTACCTAAGCTGGCTGCTGGCCAGAAGAGGAGGCAATTAATAACAGCTGCTTATATGGAAAGCAGCAGGAGGACCAGCCTCCTTTCTACCTGCTCCCAAACCACCCTGGGGATGACACTGTGGCTGGGATGGAGGGCTAATGGCAGGAGGACCATCACTGCTCACAGCAATGTCCACAGTGTGGTTTGTGGCATTCCACTGAGCCGGGCAGTGCTGTCCTTGAAGGCAAAGCACTGGCCACAGCCAGCTTGGGTTGGGAGAGCTGATGGGCCAGCAGCCCAAAGCCGCGTGGAGTTTTCCATGGTCAGTTTTTGACCTGGCATGGCTGGGAGCTGCTATTATTAGATGGCAGATGAATCACCCATGCAATGGCAGCCAGCAGCCTCAGCCTGAGCTGGGCCAGACAGATGGGAAAAGGGCCGTTTACAACCCAGCCAAGAGCCGACAGTGAGCATGGCTTGGGGAAACCATTTGCCCAGTGCCTGCTTCAGCCCTGGCTGTTGCCTCTTACAGTCGAGTGGGAACAACTGGCACAGGGAGGGAATCCTCACACAACCCTAATGGTGTGACGGTCAAGGTAGGAGCAGGAAAACTACAGCCCTGCCTGTGCACTGCCAATCCTCTGCAAAAATATCACAAGATAAAAATGCTTCAGGGGGATGCATGCTTTCAGGATGGTCTGCTGGGTTTGGTTAAAGGGCCACAGCCTGATAAAATGGGCTTAAATGAAATACAATGGAAACACACTGATTTTTAGCAGGGCTGGAGCCTAACGGTCAGTGTGGCAGGAAGCAGAGGATGCCATGCCTCAAAGTCAGGGGCAGAGGAAGTACTTTGTGTTGCATGGATGAAGGATGCGTGAAACAAGACCTGGTCAACTCCTATCCCTTTTCATACAAGTGAAGTGCTCATAACTGCCATGTTCAAGCCACCAAAGCATGACACAAGTGAACACAGAGCAGGGCAACAGGGCTCTGTGGAAGCAGGGCCAAAGCTGGTATATTCCTGGGAGCTTGCTGGGTGCAGAGCAAAGAGGCAGCTGGAAAAGCATTCATTTTGCTGGATGGGAAAACACTGAAGCCCTTTGATTCCTGTTTTTACTCATTTAAGCTCAGAACTGGAAAAAGACAGCCCAGTAAGTAATACAGACTGTAGGAACTGCAGCTGCTAAAGCTTTCCCTCACTAAACCCAGCTAGTAATTCTGCCCATGTTGCTTCTTGCACACCCTCTTGCAAATGAGAAAAAAGTCTCTGGGACCTCTCATTAAATGTATCAGCAACAAAGTCTAGTCATCAGAGCTGTGCTATGATCTTTGCTTCACCCCATGCTTTTCCTACCTAAATTAAAGTAACCCATTATGTCATCTTTTACTGGGACAGGAACAACAATTTTATAAGCATTGCAAAGTCACACCAAGGTGCATTGAGAAGAGCAACAAATTACACAGCATTTCTTATAGCCTAACAAAGGAGCCTTTATTTAATAATGAACTATTGCTGGCTCAGTACAAAGATTTGCTTTGTTCAGTGAGTAGAAATTGTTCACAGATTTTTCTAGCCACCAGGAATTGACAATTAACTCAGGAAACCAATTCTTAAAGCAAGAGTGCCTACATGCCTACATGACTCTTCAAGCACTGCAAGCCCAAAGCTCCACAGCGTCCAATCTAGCTCTCTTTTGTTGTGGGCTGAAAGAGGGAAACATTTCTGGATATATTTCTCAGTGAAGGAAGCAGCTACCCAGTTTAAGCTGTTGACCATCCTTGCCTTCAGGAAAGCCTCAAGCTTCTGAGCCAAACTGCTGAAAGCAAGGCTGCACCTTGGAGCAGATCTGAAAGGCCTGGTCACCTTGGTGTAAGGCAACCACACTGCAAGTCTGCCACATGGGACTGAGGTGCATGGAGTTGACTATTTGCTTCCTGCAGCCAAAATAACTCCCATACAACAGTACAGATGGTAGAAAGAAAGGTATACAGCATGTTGGGTGATCCGCTGCGGTGAGCCAGCAGCACAGGGCAGATTTTCTGCCCAAGCAAAGATAGGCACAGTTGGGAAAGAGCTGCAATTTTTCTCCCCTCCTAATCCTCTCCTCTGTTTCTATTAATAGGTATTGGTAGCAATCCAGTCAGGGGACATGGGCACATGGGGTCCCTGGGGATCTCACCCCATGTACTTGCACCTCCAGCTAAGGAGGTGATTATCTGGGACAGCTCATTCAGATCATACAGGGCAGGTCAGATTGAGCCACTTGGCTCCAACACACGAATCCCACAGCCAGGGTGTTAATGAATGAAGAGCGAAGATGTTATTTTCCGGAGAGGGACCATGGCCAGAGGGAGGGAACAAGAATGGGCATTCAGCCAGGGCTGTGCCTCCATCAATACCTGTGACCAGCAGCCACTCCATCCTGGGGGAAATGCAATTACCAGGCTGTTTTCTCATTATGAACTTTTAACCATTTATTTTCATCCCAGTGAGCTTCTTGTAGCAGGGTGAAGGAGCACAAGTGTGCTTGGCCCTTCAATTCCAAGTGATGGCACATAGTGAACATATCTCTTCTTACCTCTCAGCTGACTTTCCCAGAAATATACAAAGCATAGAGGAAGGAGCTTCCTTGATACTAAATTCTTTGGCACCAGAACCCTCATTCTGCCTAGCAGCTAGAGAAGGGGGATCTCTGAGAACTTCAAGCACAAAATTGTCCATCAGTGTGCTCCTGAGGTTGAGAAACCTGTGTCCTGAGTTCAGGAAAGACCCTAAGCTCCAATATCAGCTTCCAAGGACTTCCACCCATTAGGCCATTCCAAAGAATCACAGAGTGTCAGGGACTGGAAAGGACCTCAAGAGATCATCTAGTCCAAACCCCCACTAGAGCAGGAACACCTAGACCAGGTCACACAGGAAGGCATCCATGCAGGTTTTGAATGTCTCCAGGGAAGGAGACTCCACAGCTTCTCTGGGCAGCCTGTGCTAGTGTCCTCTCACCCTCACAATGAGAAAGTTTTTTTCTTAAATGTCTGTGGAATATAATATCTTCCAGCTTATACCCATTCCCCTTGTCCTATCATTGGATGTCACTGAAAAGAGCCTGGCACCATCCTTTTGACATTCACCCTTTACATAGTTAAAATACGAACAAGGTCACCCCTTAGTCTTATGGAGTGACATTTGCCTTCCTTCAGTCCTCAGGCACCTCTTCTGTTTCTGTGGCATACCAAGGATGATGGAGAGTGCCCTCTCAATGACTTCTGCCAACTCCCTCAGCATGCTTTGGTGTATCCCATCAGGACCCACGGATTTGTGAATGCCCAGGTTCCTAATCCAGTCCTCATCAACCAAGGCACATTCCTGTTTTATCCTGACTTCCTCTGGGTTCTCTGGGGTGTGATCTTCCTCAGAACAGCCTCCAGCAGTATAGACAGACACAAAGAATGCATTCAGTAACTCTGCCTTCTTTTTATCCTCAGTCACTAGAGCACCCTCCTCATTCATCAGTGGGCCCACATTGCCTCTAGTGCAAGTTTGACTTGCAATGTATTTCAAGAAGCCTTTCCTGTTCTTCACCCTGCATGGAAGGCTTTAATTCTAAGGAGGCTGTAGCTTTCCTAGTTGCTTCCCTGCATCCTCTGACAACAGTCTTATATTCCTCTTAAGTGGTCAGTCTCTCCTTCCATGACCTGTAGACCATCTTCTTCCACTTGAGTTTGCCCAGCATTTCTCTATTTAACCAGACAGGTCTCCTGGCTCCCTTTCTTGACTTCCTACCTTTTTGGATGCTCTGACCTTGAGCTTGGAAGTAGCCTTGGAGTGCTAACCAGCTATTTTAGGCTCCCTTACCTTCAAGTACCTTTTCCCATGGGATTTCACCTCGCAATTGCCTAAAAAGGCCAAAGTTGCCCCTGCTGAAGTCCAGCTTGCTCTCCTGTTCCTGCCACTTCAGATCCTGAACTCCACCACCTCATGGTCGCTGCAACCAAGGCTGCCCTCAGCCTTCACTGCTTCAACCAGATCCTCCTTGTCAGTGAGGATAAGATCTAGCAGCTCCTCTCCTAGTTGGCTCATCCACCATTTGCATCAGGAAGTTGCCATCAATGCACTGGAAGAATCCCTTGGACTGTGGATGGGTGGCTGAGTGGGCCTTACAGCAAATACCAGGGTAGTTAAACCCCCCTGCAATAACCAGGGCCTGTACAGCTCTCAGATCCCTGTAGAAGGCCTCACTGACTT
>VZTY01035334.1:0-12910 GCA_013400935.1 Turnix velox
AAGGTCCTTTCCAAACCAAACCAGTCTATTATTCTATCAGGTTGACCTGTAGAGCACTGCAGGTTCCCTTGAGACAATGGACAACTCTTGTATCACCTTCCTCACTCAGTCCCTTTATCTGTGATGAGGGTGATAGTTTCTCTTTTACCAGTGAGTGGTAACAGTGAGAAAAAAAGCCCAGAATGTGCTTGATAGTCCCCATGTGGGAGACTCCATGGAATGCAAGTTGTTAAAAGAACCCTAAAAGAACTCCTAACCCAAGAAATTCCACTGCAAAGCTTTCAGATACTCTCTTTATCTCCACCATGTTTCCATGCTCTGCCCTTAGCATTCCTCTTCAGAATGTACTTGAAGCTGTGGGATCTGGCTTCTGCTTTCCAGGTACCTCCACTACTTTCTTTTTATACCTCAGCATTTGTTCTCCTCACTGAAGAGACAACATATTCAGAAGTGTCTGGGACACATGAGAGAGCTTAGTCTGTGGGGCTTGTAATGACTCATTACACAATTTTCAAACAATAGAAGAGAACCATGTGTTTGCTGTTGATGATACTGTAGGTAAGTACATTAGGCTGGTACTCTAGTAAAAACCTCTACTGTTTGTTTACAGCAGAATCTGTTCATCCTGACCAAATGCCAAGAATGAATTCTTTCTACTGCTACCATGTAACATTGCAGTTTGATGATCCCCTTGCTGTGTTTCATTCTTCTAATTTATGAGCTAATAAAGTACAAAAAAGGGAGCTGAAAAATATGCAGAGGATCATTGGTGTTTGCTTTTCTGCCTCCCCTATTCTGACTATTTCTTGGAACATTACTAAGCAATGTTTTTTGCTTTCCTTTGCAGGTCTGCCCACACCTCCCAGACTCAAGCAGAAGAGATAAAACATTTTTCAGGCTGGCCACAGAACACTCAGATTCTGTTTGGCTTTCACCTATTTGGATAAATATTTAGGGGTTCAGGATGAATAAAACAAGAGCTGTTAATGATGGTTTTCCTTTCCTGAACAGTAGGAACTTGAGCTCTAATCGAAACTTCTCTGTGCACATTTCTAATCACTGCAGGAACATCACTGACCTTACTGTCTTTCTGGCCACCTCTTACAGTTTGGAGACTGTCCTAGGCATTGTGGGAAATATCTGTCTGATTGCTGTCATAGCCAGGCAGAAAGAAAAGGTCAATGTCACAAATATCCTTATTTCCAATTTAATAATTTCAGATTTGTTTATGTGTCTTGTCTGTCTGCCTTTCACTGTTGTTTACACCATGATGGACTACTGGATATTTGGGGAAGTTATGTGTAAAATGACCTCTTTCACGCAGTGTACTTCTGTGACAGTGTCAATTCTTTCCCTTGTCCTTATTGCTCTGGAAAGACACCAGCTCATCATAAACCCAACTGGCTGGAGGCCAAGTATCTCCCAAGCCTATTTAGGAATTGGAGTTATTTGGATTTTAGCATGTCTCATGTCCCTGCCCTTTTTAACTACATCCATGCTGTCTCATGATTTATATGAGCAGCTCTCACACATAATGAATTTTTCCACTGACAAGGCTATATGCATCGACTCGTGGCCTTCTGAGCAACACAGACTTATCTACACCACCACTTTGCTGCTTCTGCAATATTGCATCCCACTCTTCTTCATCATACTTTGCTACCTACGGATCTACTTACGGCTACAGAAAAGGAAGGACATGTTTGAGAAAAGTGAATACAGCAGCAGAGCAGTTCAGCTGAGAAGGATAAATATATTGTTAGCTTCAATGGTTGCTGCTTTTGCTCTTTGCTGGCTACCACTGCATGTCTTCAACGCTATTGCAGACTGGAATTACAAAATCATTTCACCTTGCCACCACAATCTTATCTTTTCATTGTGTCATCTGGTAGCTATGGCTTCCACTTGTGTCAATCCCGTTATCTATGGTTTCCTAAACAGCAACTTCAAAAAAGAAGTGAAGTCACTGATTCTGAGCTGCCAGCATAACTCAGTAACTGCATCAATAGAAGAATATGACCATTTGCCATTATCCACTATGCAGACTGAAGTCTCCAAGGGCTCACTGGTGTTGAACTGCAGACATAATTCTATCTAGCCAGCACAAAACATTTCAGAGGAGCACACTCACACCACTCACCAGTAGGTATCAAAAGCAAATGGTGATGCCACAGCTGGGATGTGAACAAGAACCCATCACTGCTTGATTTTTGGAAGAACAGGTAAAGGATTGTCATGAATACATACAGTGGGTCCTCTGGTGCACAAGTTATTCATGCCTTTGATATGGTAGTTATTGAGGAGGCTGATGCATACACGACTGCTCTAAGAGGTGGGAAACTAAGCTGCACATAGGCTGAAATGGGGTTCCTCAGCTAAGATCACAAAGCTTGGTAGAAGACTTCCAGTCAAGACTTCCAGTTTCAACAGTGCAGTCTGCCAAAAGCTGCATTAGAAAAGGCACACAGTTTTTCAGTATTTGTAAGACTTCTATGCACAGCTGACACACCAGTGGAACACATATATCAATATGTATGTTTTTTGTCCTTTATGAACTCTTTTACCCCTTTAGGTAACAGTACATTTCCAGAAGAATTAGTGCAAGCCAAACAACTGAATGCTTGTATGAAACTTCTCTGTCATTTGGGCTTGTGACTAGCTATTGCCTCTGCAAGTGGGGGGAAAGAAGAACTACCCTATCATGTAAAGAAGACAGTTATATGATGAAGGATGATGACAAATGAAAGTGTGGATTAAGCTCATTGTGATCAAGCTGAGCTTTTTAGGCAGATGAAAAACCATTGTAGATCTACACAGAAACTGGTCTGGTAGACTTTCTAGTTCCCACTGTTGCCAATCGCAAAGTTCTGCAACCCTAGAGCTGCATGCCATGATGGATTACTAGAGTTGTTCAAAGTCTTGATAGCAAGATGTCACTTTGCTTCTGCAGCTTCTTGGTACTTAAATTGCATGGCATCTCATTCAGAAGGTCAGAATGCGCACGAAAAGGCGCAGAAGACATGTCAAGATGAGTGTGCTCCCAAAGAAATAAGCATGTTCATAGAGGCTTTCAGTTTCCCATTATAATAAAACCAGATGTCAGACATTTGTTCCACTCCCTGACAATGTCAACAGAGAGGGAGTGGAAATCTGAACTAAAAAGTTATGCAGACAGATAGAAAACCCTTAGCTGGAAGCTCTTTGATTAGTCAGATTGGTAAATAATTAGGTAAAGAAAAAATCATTCCCACATTGTGGTATGACAGGCAATATGGATGTTGGACAGACTGGCTGAAGGAAATAGCAAAACCTTATGCTATAAGAAGTCAAGAACTACCAACAAATATGAGAGGATACCCTGAGCTGTCAGAAATGAGAATTAATCCCTTGCCCTGAACTGCATACACAGAAACTGGTGGCAAACCTTTGAGTTTGGATTTAAATTCTTGTGACAGAAGGCATTTTTTTGTAGCCTCCCTTCTAATTCTGGGCAGAACATGTATATCTCAGTAAGACAGCTCATCTGAGATTACATTTTGTATCTTCTTCAGTAATTGACATCTATTTTCTGTCAAAGGGAGTTTTACTTTCCTTTGTTACTTGCCACACTTCAATGAGAATTTGCTTCTCTATTTATATGCCATGTCATTTCTAGACTACACAATTAGAATAACAGAACAAAAGGACTCTCATCTTATGTACAGTTTGAGATATGCTGCTGCAATTGAAAACAGAGCTGATACAATCATGTGATGCTGAGTAGCACAAAATACACCGATTCCTCCTCAGTCTGATTTATAGCAAAAGCATGTTATATTATTAGAGGACTTGTATACTGCTTAAACTTGGTAGGTTTTTTGTACTTAGGTTCAACGTCATCCATTCAAGTAGCCTTGAGTAATTTTGCCTCTTTCCTGCATTTGTTGTAATTCCAACATTTAATTATCTAAAGTGCATGCCAAGCTATTGTAAGAACACTCTGCTGAACATGAACACAAAAGATTATCAGATTTATGATCCTAAGTGTTCAACATTTCATGTACCACTGTCTTAAATGGAATCATGATTACCTTTAGAATTTGTACATGCATTGTCATGTTTTGATATAGCCCTGCCACTAGAGCTGTGCACTTGTGCTGTGTATTGGGCCACAGCTCTTACTGCAAAAAGTAGAAATATTAGCAGGGCCTGACTCTTTGTTCCACTGTAATTCACATGGCTCCGTGTATCCATGATCACAAGTAAATATGTAGAGCAAACATCTCCAACTTTGCATCCCTTTGTGTCTGTCTAAGTAACTGTCTCTTCCTCTGATGAGCAACGGAAGTGTCAAGTTTGGAGTTAAGTAAAACAGACTTTTGTCTGGATAAACTAAAGGATTTAAATGCTAAGAGTCACCAAACTGCACCTGGACAGCTAACTGTAAAAAAAGCAGATCCTCAAAACACCCAACCAGCTGTGACTTATCCATCTATTTACATACTGTCTTGAGGTACCTATTTTTCCACTTCTGAAATTCCTCAAGTAATGAAACAAACTTTAGAGCAAAACCAGAAAGAAAAATCTATGTCACATGTAAGCCCTGCTTTTATTTACAAACAAGGCATCCTTGCCCAAGCCACAACACATCCAGCTGTACCAGGGCAGTTGCCTTTCTCTCCTCCTTTCTGTGTGGACATCAAGGCTTACACAGCGGTGCAGAAAAGCAGCAGATATTATGTTGTTATTTTTTAAGAGCTGCTCTAACAACTGTTCTCTTTGAAGGCAAAGGCTGGATGCAATTATGGCTCCCTAATTGAAAGAAGCTTTTTATTTTTCTCTTAAAGAATTTAATGCAAACCAAGGGGGGACTATGTCTCTTCAGTCCTAGCAAAGGGTAAAAGAACAGGAAAAGCTTACATGTGTCTCACTCATCTGTAAACAGCAAGTAAGGTTCATATCTAAGAAGAATCAAGTATTTTGGTGTTCAGCAGTGCATTTGAGTATGCTTTTTACAAAGTTCTGCTAATGAGGCACTGTTGGGGAAATATGCAGGAGTCACTTAAATAGTGATTCATAAATTCTATGAACATATTCTGCCTTTTTTTTTGTCTCAAAAAAAAGTTTTATAATGCTGCCTTCTGTGACATGTTGGAAGAAGCTAGTGAGGTTTACAGAGAAGGAAAACAACTTGTTGCTACAGGGAGTTTCATAATGTTAAATGAAATAACATTGCCTGTGTTACTTTACTCTGTGCCTGCTTCTGTAAAATGCATAATACCAGTCACAGTAAAAACTAAATTATATTTAGTTCTCAACTAGTGTTTATCAAGAGAAAACAAGTTATTCTGAATGATGAGCCACTGAAGTAAGTAAGATTCATAGCCTGAGACATTATTCCTGAGGACTATGGTGCAGCCCAGCTACCTGAGGAGGCGAGGACAAGATAAGTATCCAAAATTCAACACAGGACATTTAAATATTTTGATGCCAGCAGTCAGCATGCATTCACAGACTTTCCGGACTGCACAGAGAACTGAGTCCTATATAGCTTATTGTTCTGAACACTGACCAGAAACTGAAGAAGAAAGCAACCAACACTTCTGAGAAGATGAAAAAGAATGTGGAAGATTCTATTGAATCTATTGATTCAGAATTCTATTGAAATTCAGAAATGCCTTAACCTGGTTAAAAGAATTGGTAAATTTGTCTCATCCAGGTTGCCTGCCTCAATAGAAAGTAAACTAAGGTACTGGAGGTGACTCCAGGTTGTGCTATAACCAGGTTACATTCATCGCATTGGGGTATCCAAGGAGGAAATGTAATGGCAGTATCTGTAACCTGTCTGGCATGTTGTTGTATGGTACAAGTGCAATGCAGCCATCAGCAGCATTCAGGTGCTGCTCTTTAAGTTTGCTATTTGCAAATGCAGTGATACACACACACATGAAGCATGATGATCCAACAGAGCTTATTGTAAGTTAAGGCATCACATGTTAAACTACCTCTTAAGGGACTCTGACCTTCATATCTTCTCACAACATCACCTGCTGTTTCATTACTGGGCATTTAAAATTCTGATTTATGAAATTGATTTCAGCATCTGAATTAGTTGTTGCTTAACACCATGCCTAATTAGGGTTTATATTTTATGAGCATCAACAGCTTTTATGAAGCTGGAGAGGAAGCAGGGAATGATTTGTCTAGGAGCAAAAGGAAGTCTTTTATCCATATTCAGATCAACAGACAATATATTTACAAACAAGATCTGAACCAGCATACAATTAATTCTTTGCCCTGCAAAAGAAATACCCTTCATTCACAATTTGCAAAGGTGAGGGTGGAATGAGGCTTTGTGCTTCACCATTTTTTCACTGATCCATTTTTCACAAGCCACAGTGTCTTTGAACAGCGTGCAAAGCAATCTATCATTCAAACAGAGATAAGAAATTCTCTGGATCTGGGCCATGAAACAAGCATATATTATACACTTGAAAAAAAGGTTCATTAAGAAAATCCACTTTTCTATTTTGACAGTTTCCAAGCAACAACTTAAAAGGATGAAAAGCAGTGCCTCACTCTGCAAGCAGGTTAAAAATCTGTCTATTTGGAACTTGTGTCTTGGTTTTAGTGCTCCTGGGTTAGTGCTTTAGCTTCACTAAAAAGAGCATAAAGCACACAAACACACTATCGTGACTGAGCTGTAACTCAATGGCATGATTTTGTGTTGTACAGAAGAGTTAATAACTTCTCTTAAGTATGATAAGGAATGTGCCTTCATTTCAAGCAGCTTAATTCAGTATCACTTCTTGCAAATAGAATTTACATGAATGAGGTAGCAGCGGGCATGTGTGTACACAGAGCAAAAGGAACAGATTTAAGACATTAACCTTAGTCTTCTTGTATCACAGAGATTACGTATACTCTTTATGAGGTTTTTTAGACCTGGAAACAAATCAATTGATGCTGCTGTTATGATTCAGCTATGAGCTGGACTGGCTGTATTAATATTTGTCTCTATAGTATTTTAGATTTAGGGAACAAAAATAACCACCATGATGCTACTTTGTGTTAATCAGTGGCAATCTGACCTTACATAATAAGACAAAAATATGTTTATTTTCTTCTATAACTAAACAAAAATTAATGACAGTTATGGGGCCAGTTTGTACCAGCTTCCAGGAGTATCTACTATTTATCAAACATTTTTTTAAAAAGTGCTCATAGTGTCTGTTCAGAAAAACACTGTCAAGCATTTAAATGGAGGCTTACAAATCACTGCCTGGTTAGGAAACAATATTCATGTTACATACTCTATTATTGTGCATCTATCTATTGTGAATAACTATCAGCAGCAGCTCTTGCAATGAGTTCCAGGCCTCCCAGTGCCCTTATGGTACACAGAAGGGTAGGCAGCTACAGAGAACTCAATTTCCAGCTGCAGGAACACACTGATTTGGACACCACTGGATGTTTTCCTACATCACACAAGCACAAGCATGGATAGATTTGCTCATCCCTTCTGGACTGCAGACACACAGTGTGGAGCACCTTCTCTTTGCCTCATGTGATAGCAATGACATGCAGGTAATTAACTCCCAAAAACAATTTGCAACTTATCTTTCTTTCTTCAGAGCCCTGAAGGCATGAAAAGCTCAACATGAGCCACCGGTGTGCCCCTGCAGCCAAGAAGGCCAACCAGATCCTGGGTTGATCAACAGAAGTGTGACCAGTGGGTCAAGAGAGGTGATTTTGCCCCTCTATTGGGTTCTGGTGAGGCCCCCTCTGAAGTATTGTGTCCAGTTCTGGAGCCCTCAACATAAGAAGGACATTGAGCTGTTGGAGCAGGTCCAGAGGAGGCCACAAAGATGATCAAAGGACTGCAGCAACTCCCTTCTGAGGACAGGCTGAAGAAGTTGGGGTTGTTCAGNTTTGGTTACCTACCTGTGCTATGAATACAGCCCTTTGCTACCATAGAAGCTGTGCATTGAAGCAGGATCTCACCTGCACTGTCCATGTGTCAGCTGCTCTGCAGTCACTTCAGAGTGCAGAAGTTATTGACTTGCCCCAGCTGCTAATGCACATCTAATGGAGCAGGATTTTGGGGGAGGACATGGTGGGTTTTGCCTGCCCTGACACCAGCAAGGTCTGGGAAGCTGAACTGCTCAATCAGTGATAATGAGATGAAGGGGATTCTGTATATGGCCACAGCAGGATGTCATATGTACCAGGGAAGTTGCACAATACAGAAGTCTAAGGTTATGGTTTTAAAAAATTTTGGTTTGGAATATGGAGCTCAAGGTCCACCTGAATCTAATAGTAAATTCAACTCCAAGTGCCTTCCCCAAGTCACGCAGGGACTTTGTAACTTAGCAGATTCTGAACCCAGTCTTACCTTAGACCACTAAGCAATTAGCTGCTTCCACACTAACTGTACACACGTCTCTGAAAACTGCAGCCCCCACATCATCAATCCAGGACATACTCAGGGACTAATTGTACTGAAAAGGAGATGAGTGACCTCATGTAAGGATAAGCAGTCACACAATTAGCACAGTTCCCCTTTTTGGGGAGGCACTTGGTTTTATAATTAACTTCGTTTGAATGAGTTCACCTCTTGCAAATTCTGTAGTACTAATGAACCTTCCAGTCCCTGAGGAGCACACACCTCTCTGAAGAGCTTGCTGGATATACTTTCATGCAATTTTTGTTCTTATTTGGTTAACTGTTAGAACTCCTCAATTGCACCTAAAGAAAGCATACCTGGTTTAGTATGCTCTGCCTCTCCCCATATGAAAAGCACCAAGAGGTGCAGTTAGCTAAAAACACAAAACCAAGTAACAACTAGTCCAGCTTTCAGTAAGAGACAGTGTAAGTCAATGTGCCATTATACATTATGTTGGATGGAGATGTCATACTGATCTCTTCCCAGCTTTCTCTCCATCCATTTGTTTATCATCCCATGTACTGTGACATCCCAGCAGAGATGGGAACTGCATAGCTGATCTGACATGCATTTAAAAATAACTCTTAAAAAAATAAACATTCTAAAAAAAATCAAATTGATATTTTTAACATTGTCTTATCACTAATCCAGTTAATGCTGTGGCCATATAAATAGTTATATCACCACCAAGAAGGACACCATAAACTTGCAGCATGGGAAAAAGCAGAGGAGAGGTAATGTTGGAGACTGGGATTTCTTAAGCCAGCTTCACCAGTCAACATTGTGTGTACCCAAACACTCAGTCTTTAGATTTGTTCTTTAACCCTACCAAGGTGATTGGTGGTCAAAGCCTTCACAGAATTACAAAGAAGCTGAGTTTGGATGGCATCTCTTGAGGTTATCTAGTCAAACCAATGTGCTTAATCAGAGCCACCATAAGCAAGTTACCCAAGCCTATTTCCAGATGGGTTTTGAATGTATCCATGGGTAGAGATTCCACAATCTTCTAGCACATCCACCTTGCACAAGCAAATGTTTCACTGCTTCATCTCACTGTCTTAGACTACAGGCTTCATGAAGACTGGCATGTCTGTACCAACTGGAATGGCACATCACTGATTTACTTTAACTGGAAATCAGTCCCTTACTTTGTTTTCTTTCACTACAAGTTTCTCACTAGTATTTGAAATTGCAAATTTAGCTTTCATTCAGCTGCATATTGCCCATCTGGGATCATGTTAGCTTGCAAGCCAAGAACTTTTGAACTTCTTACTGAAACTTAGGGCTAACTTCCATGATTCTATCTTCCCTTACAATAGCAGCTTTTGTTTGGCAAAAGCTAATTGTGCAGTGATGGATAACATTATAAGACAACAACATTAACTTCAAAAACTAAGAAAGAACTAAGGATTTATCTTTTTTCCCATCAAAATATGAACTAAAGTTCCATGACTGTTTCACAGGGAACCTCTGAGAAATTCTCCTTTCAAGACCTGTTACTTGTCACTTTATTTTGTATTTTTGCAAATACCTTCATTATACTGGTATCATACTGGTATCTTCTGCTTTGCCATTTATATTTGTTGGGGACTTTTTTTCCCCTACTATTAGGTGCAATATGAATTTCACAGGGCCTGTTTGACAGCATATTCTGATGTAAGGACTTAGCAGCCAACAGCAGGGGTGAAGGCTGTCTGGTGCTTTCACAGCAGAAGGATGGTGCTAGTCTTCCATTACTTTAAGGAGATCATCCCTCCACCTGCATGCGCAGTGTTGTGTTCCAAACCTTGAGGGAATGGAGTGGACACATCAGACCAGCAAAACATCAGCTTATCTCTTTCTCTGCTGGAGTCTCATTTTTGAAAAGCAATTTTTTCCTGAGCTGTCCTGATTAGATAGTACTAATGACATTAAGCTAAACTGGTTCCTTGGGAGATGTCCCAATTAAATGGCTATCCTAATTAAGCACATCCTGATTAAGCAGGAGATCCTATAATTATAATAATACCATGTAATAAAAACTGGCCCATAGCTTTGTTGAGACAGAAAGGATTTTGTAAGTTTTATTTACAGGAACCACTTTATCCAGAATTGAAACACAACCAGCTTGTGAGTGAAATACTACATCTGTTTAACAATAGTCAGAAGAAGCAAATAGTCCTTCACAGCAGGAAATGAGAAGTTCTGCTCTACACTGACTGAGCAGACAATGTTATAATGAGGCAGAAAGTAAACAGTATGTCATATGGATGACATATTTTAACTCCTCTTGAATAGAATTGCTGCAAATGGTCAGAATTGCCTGCAAAATCATGTTTTATAGAAGCTTAAGCTTCAAGCATATGGTTTTAAGTTTCATACTAAATGAAGGAAAACTTCCATGTTTTGTCTCTGAAAAAAAGTTCTGATAAAAATCTCACTCCTGTGTTGATACCAGGGATTTTTCTCAGCTTACAGAAACAAGTGCACACAAGAAGCCAGGTAACCTAGTATAAGTACTAATGAGAGTGAACCAGCAAGCCCACTTTCTTCAATGAGTTCTAAAGCTGAGACTGACCCTCTGCAGACATTGCTGGGGGAATCAGGACTATGCTTTGGATGCTGTTGGTGTTCCAGCTTGCATAATTGTATTTGGCTGGCTCAGTTCCTCTCTGGATCACAGTGGAGTATGACAGCCTCATTTTTTATCTTTTTTCTACACAACAGCATAGGGAACACGCTAAGTGATTCTGAGCAAGGAATGAGAGTTTATAAACAATCTGTACAGACATCTTTCAGTCTTAAAATTACTCTCTTTCTTGCCTTTTACTTACAAAACAACTGAAACAAGGATAGAATCACAGCATCATAGAATGGTTTAGGTTGGAAGAGGCCTTAAAGACCCACTGCCATGGGCAGGGACACCTTCCACTAGCCCAAGTTGCTCAGTGCCTCATCCAGCCTGGCCTTAAACACCTCCAGAGAGGGGGCATAGACAACCTTTCTGGGCAACCTGTGCCAGTGCGTCACCACCCTCACAGTAAGTGGGTGATATCTTACACCAACCTGACATGAGCTCAAAACACATAAAATCAATATCCCCCACTATTCCTGAAATTTATCTTGAAAGAATATTATGGAATCAAGACAAAAATATTGTTTTATCAGGAGTCAAGCTGAAATACCTCCACTAGAACCATGAACAAGGAAGATTCAGTTTTACAACCATCTTTTTAGAAGCTTTTTTCCTTGTTTCATTCTATGATTCATGGAAAAGGCATCTCTTTTTAGATCATAGGCACCTAAGATCAGGTGAATCTGAAATACTCAGAAACACCAGCTGACAAAAAAGGAATTAATATGTATATGAACACTCATTAGCTGGTAAATTTTCATTGAACAGACAAATTGGCAAAGCCCACAATTCTTCCAACAAGAATTATTCCAGGGAGCGTGCATAACAATTCAATATTTCTCTTAGTTGTTCTGCCATTGTCATGTCTGAGTGCTTGAGTGCTATAAGATATTGCAATATCTTTAATTCAATATTGGTTCAATTTTTTGCACTTGTGAAACATTTAAGGTATGCACTAAAACCCTGAGGAGCAGGGCTGGATCTCTGCACAGGTTCAGGAATATTTATAATACAAGTGCACAAAGTGCATTGAGTTGCTACTCTCTACAACACCAACACAGATGCCTGAGTCTATCTACAATTATGAGGGACTACAGGGTTTTTGGAAGACACCAATGGTTGTTAGTGTAGCTAGATGACATTATAATGCTGCCTTTTCAGCACTTCAGTGAGCTTATCATGTGAGACAGCTATGGGAAGTAAATATGCAATCTGAGAATAGATAAAGCAATATAGTTGGAATATTGATTGTGCAAGGTCCTCATGTAGAATACAGATGCCCACATCAAGGAAAGAACTACAGAAACCAGGACAAGCTGCAAAGACTACTGGATCAGATAAACAATCAATAAATATACCAAAAACAATGGAAAAATCTTTGCTATTCTGGCTGCAATTGCCATTGGTACCTGCATTAGACAAATTAAATCAGAGAGAAAGAGAAGGAAGTGCCAATATTAGCTTCAAAGCAAGCTAATGCAGGGCTTGAAACCAGGGGGCTTTCACTGAGGTACTTCTGACCATATGAACTTTGAGAATAAAGCCTGGTTAGCCAATGGTGCTGTTGCAGATGGTAGCTGTGGACTAGCTCTTACAGTCCTATGTCCTACAGTCAGATAGCTGTGATTCCTGATCACCACAATCTCAGTCCCAGCCTCACTTGAGGATTCTATCCCTTATCCCAACCTGCCAAGTCAATAACTTCCCTATGTCTTTATATGTCCTCCAGTGGTATACAGAGAGAAAAAAAAATTCAGAATTTTACAGAAGCCACCTAAGGATTTCCCCAAGATTTCATTAGCTTAGGATACCTTCCTTTTTAAGGAACTAGTATAAATCATCTATCAGCACAACTATCACTACCTATTTAT
>VZTY01035381.1:0-31385 GCA_013400935.1 Turnix velox
ACGTCTTTCATCAATAACAGGAGGACACATAGACATGATATGCATTGGATTGATGAATTCAGTAAAACCAGAAGGTAAAGAAACCCTCAGCAACTATGCAGACATAGAAGAGCTTATGAGCCACTACAAGATAATTCAATCTTCTGTGGAAAAAAGCAACCAATTATCCATATTCGAGACTGTTTTAGAGATTCCAGAATATCTTTGGAAAAGTTTTATAATGCTGATGGTAATCGCTTTACTACTGAGTTACAAAGTACAAGCACAAGAGAGAAGTCTTAACTACTGAAACATTAATTCTCAGATATTTCTCAATAAAGAGAGATTATAACAGAATAGAGATGGCTGTGTTTATGATTTAGATCTTTTATGAGTCGTATGCGCCAGAAGTACATAAAATTAAATACACAGAAAAAGAGCAGAGAAACATACACCTATCTCAGAAGGCCTAGGAGTTTAGCTATTAAACACATAGCCTCTGTATGGAGGCTAAAACCTTCCATGACCAAAGATCCATTTGATTTTGGAACTGGATCTGAGACTGCTCTTCCCAACATCTGATCCTCCTTTGGAACCTTTACAATTCTAGATGTGGCGTTGCCACTCATTCCTTTTGAAGTTTTCTGCTGTCATGTTGCTTAAATTCACAAATAGGCAGACTGTTGCCAGTCATCCAGAGAAACAGCCTGGGCCCCAGCTAGCATTTCACATTTCACAGCCCTAAAATAACACCTAAGAAGACCAAATCCAACAACCAAATACACAAAGCTGCATCTAAGATTTGTTCTGTCTTTCCTTAGGATTAGAATTAGGAGCATAGTCTTCACAGATTAATTCCTACCTGATACCTGGTACTGATGGATTCAAGTTTTATGTCATATGCTCTGTTCTGATCACAGGAGCCAAAACAAAATAAGTTTAGAAAATTTGTGGTGATAGTACATGTACAGATCAAAGATGCCATCTCAGAAGTATTATCTAGTTACTGCATCTTGTAAATGGAAAAATGAACTTCATTTGAAGAAGCAGATTACTAATAGCNTTGTGGTGATAGTACATTTTTTCTAAAACCCAACTCATTCAGAAGTATTATCTAGTTACTGCATCTTGTAAATGGAAAAATGAACTTCATTTGAAGAAGCAGATTACTAATAGCTAAACATAAAATATGTATACTGTGACAATGAAGCTTATCATTCAATGTCTTTTGTGAACATGGAAAGAAGACTCAGCTTTTGGATTTAATTCGCTTTTGAATTTCCAACTTCCTTCTCCTACAAGAAAATGGAAAAATCATTCTGATCACTTTTACCAAGTGATTACTCATTTGGAGAAAATTGTTATACCCTCTTAAACCTTTTTTTCCAATGGGCTCTGTTCCCTCATTATAAACAATGTAAGATACTATATTACAGTAAAAGTGGAGTTCTACTTCTCATAACAACAGTCTCCAAATTTACAGGAGCCCTAAGATGAATCCATTAATGATGTAGGCCACCTACCGAATGAGACTAAGTCAACAGAAAAGCAGGAGGTTCCATTTTCTTCCAGATAGAATATGGGACTGAATCAGATTTCTTTCCTATCCTTAGGTGAAAAAACAAAATTATGACATGATTCTGGATTTTCTGTTCTGGATTAATCTGTTGAAAGAGCAGACTGCAACTCATACTGGTTGCCTCAAGCAAACAAAAGCTTGATGAGTTGAAAGTGGAAGTTTTTCCCACTGTCTGTAAAAAGCATTATTTTAAGATTTGGGAATAATAGTAAGGAAAGCAGAAAGATTAATTACCTGGGACTTCAGGAGACTCTCTAAATCTTTGAATGTGGAATGGTCTAGCAATTCTTCATGAATCTGTAAGAGTTCTTTAAGCAACACAGCATACACAGTGTTTACCATGAATGTCCAGATGCCCCAGACTCTGACAAGGATTCAATCCTACACTTTCAGCAGTTAAACTGCACCTGTAATTGGCAATTTTGGCAGCTTGATTCTACTACTATTAAGAGAGAAATTAAATTTTAAAAGTGAACATTAGCTTAGGTTAAGGCAAGTTAAGCCTGTAACAAAGTGAAATATTTTAACAATTTATCAGCATAAGTACCTTTAAATAATTTTGGAAGCTTCACAGTTGTCTTTTATTACTCTATTACTGTACACATTAATTTTTCTTGCTGAATATCTCCATTGCTTCCACTTCCTCTTCTGTATAACTTTTACAAACCTATTAGATGTGTATTAAAGTATTTTTAAAAAGTATATCTTAGATACTTGAATAGTCACAACAAGTTTTTCTCTAAAGCAAAGAAAATTCAATCTTATAGCTCAGTAAAAAATTACCTAGTCAATTACCCTGGTACCTTGGTTATACAGATATTGTTAAAAGTTTCTTGAGAGCTACACATAAATTAGGCTAGTGCCTGTGTGTCTGGGTCTGTGAGTTTGGGTTTGTGAGTCTCTGTGTCAGTGAGAGATAAATTAATAGGATGCGGAAGGAGAAAAAATAAGTAGAAGAAAACACAGTTCCTCTCTTGGATTTTCTGCTGAGTCAGTCCCATTTCTGCTTTTCCCGTTTAAGAGTGAAAAAAGGACTGCAGTGAGTACATCTCAGAACCTGGACACAACCGCAATAGCACCTAGCAAAGGGAAGTTAAACATGTGCTGTGCTGCCAGGAATGAGAAAATTGCATAAATGATGGTACAGTTGTGCTGAATTATTTCCTTTGCCATTCTGTTCTGGTGATGGAGAAGGTCTCATATCACTTTTCTTGCATACAGCATGACAGAGCAATCAAGCCGACTTATATAGCATAAACTTCTGCTGAGACTTCCTAGGAGCTGGAAAGATGTCTTTCTCTGCTTAGGTACATAAATATTTAGGTACCTGCTTTTGTACCTAAATATTTCAATCTCTTTATCATTGAACCTATCTTTAAAACTTCAACTGTCTGGATTATAGATCTATTAACATATTTTTATATCTGAGTTTTAAATCAAATCTGGTGTCATGTGATTACAAAAGTAAAATTGCCCAGAAATTTTAGTGCAAAATATTGCAGAGACTGCTGTCAACAGCCTTGAGGGTATCCCATCAATGAAATGGAATTAAATGAAATGCGCATTGTATCAGACCTTAGTAAACAGAGACCCATTTTTAATGTAGCTCCAGAAAGTGAGTGTGTTTTTTTAAAAAAAGACAACTCATCACTTTATTTTTAGATCACCCTTAAATAGAGGTGATATTCTCGATCAGTCCTCAATTTAGGCAGATCCCTATGTTATTCTTCCTTTCAGTACCACTACTCTATTAGCTTTCCTGTCCAGAATTACTTTGGCTTATTACATCCAAAGAAACTAAGACACATCTTTGATCTGCTATTTATGTCATCAGTACTCTATGGCCATTGCATATTAGCATTTCATTATTGTTCATCTCTCTGGGCTTAAGTGTGATGAAGTGTGTAATTTTTCTGGAACCATCCACTGAGCATTAAGGTGGGAATCAATTTCATATGGTCCACATCTGCCACACTGCAGTTCCAAAAGCATATTTATCACAGCCATGAAATGCACAGTAAATAATGATACATCATGGACAGATTTGTAACTCCCTGAGAATTCTGTTATCTAAACAGTCTGTTTAGATGAATGCTGATTTTTTTTAATATGTATCACCTGTTCTTACACAATCTTAATATTCTGTCTACTCATAATGATACTCATAAGGTAGCACAGAAGATGATTCAATAAAAACACATATGTTGAATGCACATTTGTATAGAACTTCCCAGAATGTATTTTGCAGTCCTCCAAAACTGCTTCAATATGAAATGATCACACAATAAAAAGCTGAACAACTTTACCTGAGAGAGATAGATAGCCATCAAGTGGTGTTTGTCAAAACCATCCAGATTACTTTTTTGAACAGCTTGTTTCTTTTCAGTTGATCTGATTGCTAGCAGTTTCTTCAAAACAATCAAGTGACACAAGGGTTACTTTTTTACTGTGTTTCAATTTTCTTGTAAAATGTCAATTGGAAGTTACTCCCATGTGCTCAAAAATGTCTTTATTTTTGGTTATTAAATTTAACTTGAGTTTAAGAATAGAATGCATTTTGCTCAGGAGATGCAAAATTTCTTGCTCTGGGTTCTAAAATGGCACTAAAGTTGAAAAATAGGGCAGTTTCTTTTTAAGAGTAGATGAGCTAAATAGTCATAGGATGATTTTCTTTACTCAGAGTTAGAGATATGATCTTACAGATTCTGGTGCTGCTATGATTACTTCTAATTTTCTAATACCTCTAATACATATGTAAACTTTAAATTATTCTTTCGCAAGAATCAGTGCAATAAAATCTGTGTCTTACATGAAACTATTACCCTCTCTGCTACAGGTGTGTAAAGAGATGCAGAGGAAATAATTTTTTCTTCAGATAGGAAATTTTACCACTTTCTGTTAATTTTGTAAATAAATAATAAAGTTGAATCAAAATTTTATTAATACAAAGAAAACAGAATATTTAATTATCTTACTACTTAAAATGAGAGGGTAGATTTAATTTTTAGGTATGAATTTATATTCTCATATAATTAAACCAGTTAATAAGTGGAAATAAATTATGTACCTTGAGAATACTCTTTACTTAGAAAGTATCCTTCTGGAGTTCATACTATGGCTGATACAGAAAAAGAGCAGAATTAAAAGAACAATTCAGCTAAAAATGCATGGTCTTTACAACATACTCTTGTTTGACTACCTCTGTGCTTTAGATTTTGAGAAATCAAGACAGTTCAAGATTTTTGCAAGGAAAAACGTGAGTCTGTCAAAAAACCCTAAATTCCCTGGGTAAAAACAAATCCATGGAATTTACAGATTTCTCCTTCCCATAAATATAACCATGTGCTTCTTGCCCGAGAAAGAGAGCTGTTGCTAAGCAACATCATTCCCCTTTCTCCTCGCCCCTCCCTGGTCGTGTTTCAGGCTCAAACAAAGGCTCGCTGAACAAGTGACAGTGCCAAAGAGCCCTAAAAAATGAAAAGCCACTGCATTAAACAATAGCAGTTCACCCTTTCACTCTCACAGGACCCAAGTTGCTTTTTTTTTTCCCTGAGAGAGGCAGTGAGCTGTGAGTAAAGCATGAGTATGCTCTGCATTCTCTTAGCCATTTTCTGCACACAATTTTAAAATGAGTGGGATGCCAGATTCCTTACTTAGTATTAAACACGTGACTCGTTCCCACACAGTATCACTTCTGTGAAAGATGAATTTCCTTTCCAAGCTGATCCAAATGTGGAGGTTTTTTGTTACATTGTGAAGGGCTTCTCCATAAATGGTCTTGACAATGTGTTTAGGCACTACTGTAAGACTAACAGCTGTTTCAGTGTCTGCTAGATCCCTGCTGTACTAAAGAATTTGCCCATAAACATGGACACTCATTCAGTCACTTAGAAATTAATAATTAGACTAATGTGTTTTTATCTTGTCATGTTTCAGGCAGATAATTGTAATTAAGCACTCAGCTTAATTCAATTCTGGTTCCTTTTATAATGAATTATAATACAGGTGTATAATTCTTTATTTAGGGTTTGGGAATTCTTCATTATTTTTGTTAATTTCTTTTAAGATTTTGCTTCTTGCTATTCATATTACTGAATGATACCTTTGCTAAGCCTCTGCATTCATTCGATTACTATGATGAAAAGCTCATAGGCAGGAAAACCAACTGAAATCTTTATCATGGCTAAGATAGTAATTAATTCATAATGCAGAAGGAATCCTTGAGAGGTGAGAAGAGCTCACAGAAGATCTCTGAAAATAATCTGTTTTTACCAGTGCTCTTTTTTCAAACTGTCATTTCTATACCAACATCTATGAAAAAGCTGCCTGCCTCCCTTTGAAGTGTTGTTTTGGATGTCCCATTTTGTATATTGATACAAAAGTGTGTTATGCATCTGGAAACTCATGCATGCAATTCCTATACACTCTACAATTAAATACATATGTTAATGCTCATTGGCTTTTTAATCAAGTTTTGTTTTGGAAACTAATGCTTCATTTGAAGGGAATGGATTTAGGTAAGTCATTATTTTTTCTCATTTCATGTGCCTTGAAAATGTTAATTAAATCAGAATTCTATCTTGAAGTGCCAGCAAATCACAACAAATGTTTATCAACTTATCTCATTAAGAATACATGAGAGAAAGAAATGAGAAAGTTAAGGAGACAAGACTTTTCCTAGAGGAGAATTTATCCAGACTGTCATGTAGCATTATAAAAAGCAGTACCTTTGAAAATTTCTCATGTTGGATGGACATGCATGGAAAATTCATTCTAAGAAGTTTGAGTGTGTTGGTTGCTGCTGTAGTGTAAGGATAAATCTCTTAATTTATTATTAGAATTGAGTCAATTGTTTGTTAGCTTATTTGGGAAGTCAGCATTTATATATGGGCAAAAACATGTCATGACTTCATTCACTATTTAAAATTATTCAACTAATTAAAGTAAAAATAATTTTGTGATGCATTGATTTGTCAACTATTAAATGTGAGCATTTTATATTCTCTACAGATGGTCTCAAAAGCTAGTTTGAACTCATTTTGTGTTTTGACTGTATGGCCTAAGTCTCCCCAAGCTTAAAAAGCCTTATTTTCCTGTTTTGATATGTTTTGTGGAAAAGTTGTGAATCAACAAATAGAATTAATATTAGTCAGTAAAGATTTCCTCTACTTAATATTTGCAAGGATAAGTGTGGTCACAGAGTTTTGAGGAAATTGTTTGTTTGAGGTGGACCAAAAAGAGGTTTTGTTTTTTCTCCATTTGCATGATGTATAATAGGAGAGAGAGAATTTTAAAGCCTCTGAATTAATAGAATGACATTGAATTTCCAGTTATATTACCTTTCTTATAGAGAGGCAATTTTTTTGCTCAAAGGTAGCTCATGAAACAACTGCACAGAAATATAAAAATTAAGTAGGAGTAAGAAGCAAATTTCTAAAGTGATGAGTTATTCTGAAGAAATGTGGTGTTCATCTATTCCTTCTCTCTACCCTCCTGACTGGCTGCTTACCAGTGGTGCCTTCTTGAAAGTATGAACTGACCATTCCAAATAATGCCACAGAGACAATGAAAAGGAGCAGATAACCTTGGTAAAAGAGCTAGTAATTCTAAATAATTAGCAACTAGTTTCTTATTTTTCCATTCTGAGGCAAAGATGAATCTGACAGAGTTGTTTACCATAAAACTGTCTGCTTCCATACATGTTATTATGAATACAAAGTAAATAATTTACTACAATTTTTTTTATTTTTAGGAGATGGAGCAAGAAGCATAAAAGACTGCAGCCCTTAGGAACCTGCTGTGATAGAAAATTGGTTACATCAGCTAGCATATACGAAGTAATTTTGTAGCACTTAAAACAGTGAATACTTGACAAATCATTAATAAGTACTGCTGCTATATGATATTCTGTTCTCTTCCAGTCATCTATATATTTCATGTTTAGATCTACTGTTGCTGGGCCATTATTAGAGCAAAATCATCAGCTCACATGCTTTCATTCTTGTCTGGTCCAATAACACAGGACAGAAGGATTGAGTCCTGGAGAGGCTAGAGATCTGGGCAGAGAGGAACCTAATGAAGTTCAATGATGAGCAAGAATAGGGAAGAAAAACTCTATACCCTGGGACAGAAGCTGGTTGAACTGACAGAAGGTATTTCTACAGAGAGAACTGTAGTCAGCAAGCTGACCATGAGGCAGCAGTGAGTCCTTATTGGTCCGATGATCTCCTGTGATGGAAAAAGAGTGGGTCCAGCAGGTCAGGGGATGTCATCCTCTCTCTCTATCCTAGTGAGGCCACAGCTGGATTACTATGTCTAATTTTGGGTTTCCCAGATCAAGAAAGATAAGGAACTATTGGAGGAGTCCAGCAAAGGGCTACAAAGATGATCATCAAAATGGAGCAACTAATTTACAAAAGTCTGACAGACCTGTCTATGTTTTACCCAGAGATGAGAAAACTGAGAGGCAACCATGTCAATGCTTATAAATATATGAAGGGAAAGAGAGTGGTGTTGGACTCTTTTCAGTGGTACTCAGCTTCTGAATACAGGAAGTCAATGATTAAGCTACCCAGAACTGTATTTTCTCTCTACCTAGCAGCTGAAAGGAAGAACATCTTTTCTACCACTCTTGAAGGCACCAGTTCTCAAATTCCCCTGCTGGATACTTATTTATTTTCATATTTATATAATCATACAGTTACTCCAAGGGGAATCTGACATCTGCCTAACCTTTTGTTATGTATCCCACAGAGTCACTTCGAAGGGCTTGGCTTCATTTGGATATACTGATAGGTCCAATTCTGGAAGCTTAGAAGGGGTTACTTTAATCACCAGGGGAATCTGTATACCATTAGTCTAATAATGTTATAAGCTTGAAAACTGATCTAAGTTTTACATTTCTGGTAGATGTGGCTTTTATCATTGATCATGTTTCATGATGGTAGTAGGCAAGCATACCTACAAAAGCGTAAGAATTTCTAAGTTTTTAACTCTCACACATCAGGTAAGTCAAAAAGATCTATATAAGGAAACCATGTAAGGAATATTAGCATTCATCTACTTCAGTTACTATTGGAATGCGTGTATTCATTGGAGTTATTGTTTGATATGACTTTTGAAGTACCACAACTTTCAAAATTCTTTTCAGCCTTATTATACCATTTCAAAAAACAATGATCTTCTTAATGGAATTTTCTTGAGTCCTAAGGTCAAACATACCACAGCTCTGTGCTCTAATTTGTTGATTTAGGAAGCAAACCTCTTCAAAGCAAGCCACTGAAGATAAGTACATTATTCCACTCGTGCATCTTTGTTAAATCTGAATAGGAGTAGAAGAGAGTAATTCTACAGATACATTCATCTATTCTGTGGCTCTCCATAGAGTCTGGTGAATATATACTCTCAAAGGTACACCACATATGTAACTTGAAGGTGTTTTAGATGCTCCTGGGCTTACTTTGGACATAAGAAAGCATGTATCTGATTCCCTGTGGTTGTAAGGTGTCATTGCTGCAGTTGAGGAGTCTGGGTGCTACAGCTCTCCCCATGTTCTGATTTATTTCTTCGGGCAGCATTTTTTTTCACTCTGGAGATAACCTCAATTGGTAATATTGCCTCATTCTAAGTGAAACAGAATATTCAAAACCTCTATGTATTTAGAGAAAAAATTACTATTAATATGCATTACAAGAAGCTTCCTTAAAAAGTTTTTAGAATATGGGGAAGAGAAAAAGATAAGGAGAAGGATAAAATGGGCTATTTTTTGCCACCTCTATTTTTTCATATTCATGTCACAAAGATTTCATATAGATGGGTGTAGGATGTGTTGTCAAATCATGAATACAGCATGCATGTCTCCCTTTGTGCTACCTAGTGCTGCTTCACTGTTTTAGAAGAATTCAAGGATTGTCCACAGTCAGACTGTAAAATTCTTTCTACTACAAATTACCTCTGCAGTGCACACACAACGGGTAACACTATAAAGTTCCTTTTTTCCTGAATAGTTATAAGTGAGTAGAAACCTGTGCCTACGTTTGGCTTATGTAACTTAGCTATGAAGTTTTAAAAATTACTGAATAACAGCTTTCTCTGGATAATATACAAGTCCAAACACAACTAAAAGAGAACCCCTGCCATGTTTAACTGAGCAAGCCATCATTATCATAGAAATTATCATTGTCAGTTTTTATTTGAGCCATGTAAATTGCAGAATTTTTGTGGAGAGAAGGAACTTCTAATTGTGTACAACACCTTTGACCTGTTAAGTAAGGAATCATGACACTGGGTTCGTCAGTCAAACACAATGCATAAAATTATTGTGCATCTGTCACATTTGTACATAGGTATAAAATTTTCAGTCCCTTACAGGCACATATTTGTAGTGACAGCTCGATTTTACAAGTCCTTGTCCTTGTTCGGAAGGAGAACTGTCTCAATCATGCATTGTATGCAGCCATATTACAGGTGGTCTACAACAAAAAGTTTCAAAAAACATCCATCTGCATATTCCCTTTCCCAAAATCATTAACTGAGTAAAACAGTAGAAGGTACAGAAGATACAACCACCTTGATGCTCTCAGAGTGGGCTTGGTGTCTACTACTTTTACTATCTCCAATGCAGAGGCCCTCATTCCAAATTTCCCAGCAGTAGACAAGTTCCCCATGGAATATTCTAAGATACCTGGGTCCCTTACTTGCCAACGCTGTGCTGAGAACTATATACTACCACATTGTAAAGTTTCATGAGCACCTGCATGCTTTTTAAAATCAAAGATCCCTTGGGGCATGCCTCTCCACAGGCTCCCCAGAACCGATTTAACATGTATTTATTCAGCACTTACTGAGACAAGATGATCCAGCAGTTCCTTATTCAGCTGAAGATATTCTTCTGTACAGCCATCCAAAACAAAAAGTCATCCTGGTGTAACCCTTCTATATTTGTTTCTCATTCTGCAAGCCCATGGTATTCTTCCCTTCCAGCTGTGCAGATGATCTTGTATGTAAAGACATTCTCAGAAAAAGCCTTTAGAAATTGTCTGGGGCTTTTTGTGCAGGGAACCATGTTCTACAATTCCAATCAGTTTGAAATGAAATACAGGGGGAAATAGAACTCTGCTAGATTCCTTGGCTCTGAGTAATATGAAAAGCCAATGGTGCCAGGAGAAAATCACATGAAGAGAAATAGCTTGAGCACAGGAATGGAGCTGTGAAAACTCGATGGAACTGGAATGCTCCAGCAGCAGAGAGGAAACCTGAAGAAGGTTTAAACAGCACACATCTTCTCTGCATATGTTTCCCTGTCATCAACCACAAGCAGTGCTCTTATCACTCTGAAAATTAAGTTTTCTACACAATGTACTGTTAATTTCTGAAATAAATTAGAAGAGACTTAATTTAGAAATAAAGTTACTGAACAGAAAGTTCTTTCTATTCTACCTCAAATCAGAACATCCCACTGCTGAGTTCATACCATAATATACATCGGATTCAGCTTTGAATAGTATGATACCATTCTCAGTAAAAAAAAGGTTTTGCTCTATGCTAATGAGGTGACAAATTTTAAAAATGTTAAGATTATAACTTCTTAGTCCTAAAGGATTGACATTGGTGGTTGCTGGTGATCATTAAGATGGTCAGTACACTAAGCTGAGGAATGGGCCTCAAACTATAGCAGTATTTTTAAATATTCTCTCTGAAGACCAGACAGAGTTGTACCTCAAAATCCAGTCTAGGCATGTCTTTAGGAAAAGCATCCATATCCTGCTTTTCTTTAGGCCACTGAGTATTTCAGTTTTCTATTTGGTTTGGTAACGTCCAGCCAGCAGCTGTAATATTTCTCGATGCAATTTTGTTTACTGAAATAAACCAAAAAAAACCCACCTTCTGGGCATTTCTAAAGATCTAGCAAGCTATTTAGTTGTCTCCACCTCAGAGCAGAGAAAATAAAGAACTGGAGAAGATGCCTTAACAGGTTTCAAAATATGTATATAATATTTCTATGAAAATGAAAAATATATTACACCACAGAAACGTTAGGTAGATAACAGAGAGGGAATTAATTTGTTTTCAGATATGAACATTTGCAAAAAAAGAAAAAGAAAATTGCAATAGAATGTAAAAAGGTTGTTCATAAGGCAAGACACAAAAGGTGATGGAGAGATTTTTAAGTTTTTCCATTCTGACTTATGTTTGTGGCTGGTTACTAAATCTTATATAGGACATCTGGACGAAAAGTAGAAATGCTAGTGATGCTTTACATTTTGTTCTTTATTTGGAGAGGAGAAAAAAAAAGCTTAAAATCAGAAGGTAGCAGTAGAGACAGTATTATTTTCTGATAGTAAGAAGGAACACTTGTCTAATGCTTAGGTCCTCCTAATAGTGCTTTGAGGGAGTACTGGGTGTCTCAGTTGTGCTTCTTTGCCAGGCCAAGATAACTTTTCCATGGGTGGCATCTCAGGAAAATAATTAAAAGTTAAGAGAAAAGGTCTTATTGAAAAATTAAGGGCAATGTCCAGGTGAGTTTTCACATAGGTAGAAAGGTACAACTTATGGCATGACTGTTCCACAGTAAATACAAAATATTTTATGCATAAGTACCATTTCTGTTCAATTGTTATTTTAGCATAAAACTTTAAACACTAAATATTTGCCTCTTTCATGTAAATATTGTCCCTCATCAATACCATTCGTGAAGACAGAAAGTGGTGTTTACTCCAATCACCATATTTGACCATAATGTTCATTGATGGTAACGAAATATGACAGCTTTTTAAAAGCAGGTTGAGTAAGCAACAGTTTCTTATAGGATGACAGATATGGATTTACAGTTTATAAACCTCTGCATTCAGAATGGCAAGAGGACTTAGCTTCTTCCAGTCTTGACTTCTACCACTGTCTCAGGCAGCGAAGTAAGTGTACTGCAACACACAGGTTCTGAAGCTTTGTTTCTTTGAAAGTGTGTATTTCACCTTAGATGATAAAGATACATAAATCTTCTTAAAATTCCTTTAAAAGAGTAAGAATGCACAGAAGACTATATTTCAGAATTACCAAGAATCCACGAGAGTGGTTTAGTACTAGGAATTTCCATCAGGTTTATTATATTGTCTTGGAATCAAAGAGCTGTTCACACTATAAAACAATTTTTAAAATGCAATCTATAGATAGTAAATATAGAACTAAATAATTTTATAAAAGAATACCTCCAATTCCATCAAGAAAAATATACTGCTAGTAGCTTCTCTTTCAATCTATATCAAAGTATGTAAGGAACATAGAGGTCACAGGTATAGTCAAATGCATATACGTGAGAATTACAAGGAAACACGGTGAAGCACATGGGTTGCTTCAATCATCTGTGCTCCTTGATGAGTGAGGACTGTGCAGTTGAGATGTCTTTGCAGGAAGCCAACAATGTTTCAGTCACTGGGATATAAACGATTAAGAGGTGACTTTTAATCTACATTTAATCTACAACACCTGAGTATGGTGGAGGTTTCATTCAATGTCTATGTTAAAGCATGGGAGTAAGTTTTCACAACCCAGTATAGGAACACCTACTACATATATGCCTAATGATAGGCAAAATTGTACCTGTTGCAGACATCTAGCAGAGAACTCAGGCTCTCCAGTTCTCATTTGAAGGTAAATGTGCACCTTAGAGGGCATTTCTCCTTGGAAGTTTGTGGCTTACATATTAGTGACTATCACTTAGATACCTGCAGTCAAGGACTAGCAAACATAGAGAAGAAAATATTGAGATAACTTTTCATTCAACTAGTAATTATGTTCATGCAGGTGTTCAGTAGCATCCACAATGTGGATAATGCTAACACTGCAAGTATTTGATTCTGTATGTTTCTGGGAATCTCATAATTTTGTGTGAAAATGTCTGGTTGGTTTTTTTTTGTTGGCCAGTTCCTTGGCTTTTTGTTTTGGCTTTGGGAGAGGTTTGGGGTAGGATTTCTTGCATGTCTGGTGGTGGATTTTTGACTTTTTTTTTTAAAATGCCTTTTCACTGCTTTAAATAAAAATGCTTTTACAATTTATTATACAGTCACCAAACCCATTTTGTGAGCTTCTTTGTTGTGCACCACTTTTGATAGGTGTGCATGCACCTAAGGGATATCATGCCAATAAAAATTTTGGTAATGCTTGAGGTTATGCTTGAAGGAAGTGTTGTTTAAGCACCTTTGAGGAAGACTCCCTCTTAGCAGCTCTTCTGGGTACTTTTACATTTATAGATTTGAGGTATTACAGAAAGGCAGTGGCTTTAGGCTAAGTTGGTTTAGATAAGATTATTTGTTAATTTCCTGGGTAGCACTCCATATCCTAATACTTAAGACAGCTTTTCAAATCCCTTAGCACCTCACTGCCTATGTTCTACAGGATCAGAATTGTTTCAGTGTCATAGAATAGTTCAGAAGCTTAAAGCTGCACTAATTCAAATCCCCAGAGAATGCCTTTAATAAGTTTTTCTCATTTTATGTATTCCTTTTACAGTTCTAAATGATGTCAGCACCAGACTATGTGATTCAGTTGCAACAAACAGTGTTTTTATAAGCCATACAGTAAAACCTTTGTTTTATTTTGGCATGTGGTGTCAGTTTGTTTTACACCTTCCTATAGAGAAATTTTAGCCAAAGAAATCTAGTCAGAATTGTAAATAAATTTGGCACAATTTTTTCACTTACACTTTGGGTTCATCTAGACAAAGCAGATGATGGAAGTTACATTTCATATTTATTGGAGAAAAAAAATAATTAATTTTAAGTAAAAATTCTATTAGAAGCAAATCTCAACTAAATAGAGAAATGCAGTTTCAAAATTCATATAAGTTTTTAATTTGCTCAATGGCATGTGTTTAAGAAAATTGGTTTAAATCTATCACTCATGCTAACTAGTTATTTGAATACATAGGGCTCTCAGCATTATACCATGAGTAACAAGATAGAGTACCTGTTCCTGTGATTTGTTTAGTCTGTTTGCCCAGTGACTCTGTCTTGCTGTTGGATGTGAATATGGATGTATAGTTCAACTGGGAGAACATCAGACTCCTAATTTGAGAGTCAGAGGTTCAAGTCCCTGTCCAGATATAAGGCTTGGGTTGATAGCTGGACTCAATGATCTGGAAGGTCCCTTCCAACCTAGATGATTATGATTATAGTTATTCTACTCCCAGATATTCACTAGGCTCTCTTAAAATAAAGTGAAATTTATTCTCCTCTAAATGACCATTTCTACAAGTGATGGCACAAGTTGCAGTAAAATATGATATGGAGACTTATAATCTTTATTAATCTGATTGAAGAAGTAATCTGTTGGAGGCCTTCCCCAGATGGAGGAACAGGTACAGCTCCTTCCAGTTTTTCAGAACAGACTTTATAGAATAGCCACATGTTACTAATATTTCAACTGCCACAAGGTACTACTACAAGGATAACCAAAATTTTCACTCACATTTCCCTGTTTGTCAATGGTGACTAAGGCTGCATCATCAATTGAAAATTTTTAAAGTACATTTTCTGCTAGTCTTACAAAATTGTCATTTACACAAAACGTTCTTCTTCACAGTGCAATGTGACAAAATTCTACAAATACCACTGCACAACCTCTACTGTCTGCATTTGGTATTTCCTCTTGTTGACCACTTTCTACACACTGTTTCTTGCATACAGAGATGGGAGCGATTAATATTCAGTCTGAATAAAGGAAGAGTAGGATTTGTTGAAATCAAGATTAAATGTTTGGTATTAATGTATTTCTAGCTGAAACAGGAATACTGCTTGGCTTTAAATTCTCTTTCTCCCTTACTCTGTTCCACACAACTCTTTTTAAGGTAAGCAAATTTTTATAGGAATCTCTTTCAAGCTCCGGAAGCTTACAGAAATATTCCTATAGAGAATTTCCACCATTTTGGCAGTCTTCTCCCTCTAATTTTTGTGGGCAATGTTATTGCAAAGATAATGAGCTAAGGCAATTGATACGTCTTGTACACTGGTATAAAACTGAGGAAGTTTTCACTGCTTCCACTTGAAACAACTTTTGAGAACAGATTGTAAATGTTTTATTTCACCTGCCTCTCCTAGATTTTCAAAAGAAAAGCTTTAATATTGACCAGATAGAACAAATCTAAGCCAAAGCTGCACCAGTCAAGTTGTATGGTTCAAGGGTATTTCCTAATCACTAGAAGTCACATGTGAGTTTAAAAGCCCAGCCATGACAATAGTAAATAAATAAATAAAGTCTCCCATCATATACCTGGAAAATGGAAAAGGTAGAGAAAATAAACACACTTGCAGAGTGGGAAATGTCTCCTGGGGACAAAATAAAAAGGAAAAATGTGCTCCCAATGCAGACAGCATAGACCTGATAAGCTTCTTAGGAGCACAGACTTACAGGTCAACAGCTAAAACAGGGCAGAAAGAAGCAGCTGCATGGAGTCTCAGGAGCAGATCAGCTTTTTGCATGAAGAAAGGGTCGTGGAATTGGAAAACAAGAGTGGTATGGCTCACAGCCAGACCACGAAAGCCTTGGGATCTAAAAGCAGCTCTAGTTGATGACCACAGAGTAGTAACAGACCACAAGTGACTCTTGTAGACTTATCCAAGTCCAGTTAAGAGACAATTAGTTTATTTAGGCTAATTAATTGCCTCTTTCCTGGCAAGTTTTCCAGCTCAGTGAGAAACTGCTCATATTAATTCAGAGATGTGATGTAATCTGCCAAATTCTGCAAAATCTTGGAGCTCCTTTAATTTATTTATGGATGATCTCTGTGGATGTCAATCCACAAATCAAAATCTCTTCCTATAACATTTTAATGTCCTTCTTTACTATCATGCATCCACCAGGCCTTTGAGATGATTAATATAAAAAAAGCCTCTATTCTATTGTTTTTTGTACAATGTAGAATTATTTCACTGCTTCCCTTTTCCCCAAGATTTAAAATAGTTTCAAATCTTGAATCTATTTTTCTAAATCATGCAGTTTAATTCTGATGGTCATCAGTATCTTCTGGAACACAGATATTGCAAAAAATAGCTGCACTATTTTATAAAAGTACAATTTCCTTCCTCCACGCATAAAAGATCTCAGAATTTATTTTAGAGTTTACCTTTTTGCTCCTCCTGCCTCTTTTGTATCACAGAAATAAAGTGTTTCTAAAAGTATGCTTTCTTATGTGTTATGAATATGAACTCAAGTAATGCGAAATTGAGACCTATGAGACTGATATGATTTGTCTACTGGTTTTCTATTTCTTTGAGAACTATATGGTTTAGGAACACAAGACAGGCAGAGGCAGAACGCATCTCATTGGCTGACACAAATCAATGTTCTATACCAGATTCTCCCTTCAAACGGAAAAAAGTAAGCAGAAACAGAATTTTTTTCTTTTTGGTCCAATTCTGTATTTCAAACTGCTCTGGAAGAATTGAAGTTAATCAATCAGAAATCCTGAAAAAACTCAGGGTGTTAGTTCTTTACATGCCTTGTGTATTTCATCACTATATAGCTTCAGCTATTTTAAAGAAAGAATATTCTGTCACTTGGAAGTGAAGTTACATGCTCAAAATCACCTGTCTGGTTAAGGACAAGCATGGGAAGATGCAGCTGACTCTAATTTACTATGTACTGAACTTTCATTCTATCACATTATTCACCCATCGACATAAAATATAAATTCTAATATATACTGAGAATACAATTAATCATTATACAATGGACCATTTAGTTCATGACTTCAGTGCTTTGAAGGCATCTGTAAAACCAGTCTTCTACCCCTCACTCCAATGACAAATTTTCATTTCTAGTGAGGAAATTTTTAGATGGCTTGAGCATACTAGTCGTGCAAAGAGAACTGAGAATAGTAATCTGAAAGTTTAACACAGTACGAATTGCTTTTCCTTTTCAACATTTCAATACCAGTAAAAATGAAAGGGGACTTTATTAAAAAAAAATTCAATAGAAGAATGGAGAAAACCAAGTAAGCATTTTGTTAAATTGCGAACATTGGCAAAAGATATGCTTGTGTACTGCTGTGTATTTCAACAGCAACTATCTGTTGTGGGTTTATGCTCCTTCAGTGCCCTCTGTCTTTTATAGCTGCTTTGTACTCTTAATTATCCCATGACACAATAATTTTGTTTCTTCACATGCAAAAATCAGCTTTGGCCAATTTTTATACTGTTTGGGGTTATCACTTTTTTATCATTTATGATTATTGTAATCTGTAATTTCTTCCTGTAAACTGGTGTTTATTTCACATGTCATAGAAACACAAGAGATATTTAATCTCTTTTATTCATGAATCTATTGGTTAGCTTTAAAAATTTATACTAAAACAGGTTTAGCAGAGGCATTTCAGCAACAGAGAAAAACTACATACTGAAAACCAAATCTCATTGGTAATGTTAAATTAAAACTACTAAGTGATTTATTAATGCAGTTAAAGCATTGCTCCAGCTGGCAACAGCAGTGATGTTCAGAAGGCATTATCACACTAATAATTACTTAGCAATTAATACTGTTACTTTTTAATACAGAGATTTTTATATTGTTGACTATACTTCAGAGAAATACCTAACCCACTGCCTCATATCTTGGTCAGTATT
Organism: Turnix velox; assembly: GCA_013400935.1. Taxonomy (NCBI): domain Eukaryota; kingdom Metazoa; phylum Chordata; class Aves; order Charadriiformes; family Turnicidae; genus Turnix; species Turnix velox. The sequence continues at coordinate 18,172 of VZTY01035381.1, forward strand.
CTGAGATTTGGAATTCGAATCTCATCCTGTACCAAAGAGCTAGGCAGCAGAACTACTGAAGTTACAGGAAAGATATATTATTTGAGTCAAGAACCTGTTTTCAGTGGTGAAGACTGTTATATATAGAAAGGAAAAGGTTAGAAAAGGCAGTGCTGAGAATACCTTAAAATGGCAACATTCTAAAAATACCTATGCGCATTGCTTTTACATGAACTGTGAGCTTTGAATTCTCTTAAAAAAAACCCCACATATGGTCCACTTTTGTTAGAGAAGACTTTTTTACTTTGTCAAAATGCTGCATGCTGCTATGTATAATCTCTGTATTTTTGTATGTTACATATGCTGGTGATATATATCATGTGACACTAGGTATTATCCTCCTTTCCTACAGGAATTCATTTGTTCCTCTCCACACCCTTTTCATGCTCTCATTTCCTTGGTATTACAGCATCACCCAAGAGAGCTCTAAATGATGCATGGCTAGAACAAAGGCAAGGGAATCTAGGGCACTGCCATGAGACTAGACAGCCTTAGTTTCTGCTATAGCATTAAACAATGCACCATATTATACATTTACACACCTGCTTGTTATCAGAATTGCTTATCTTGTACTTTTTAAATAATAAGTCCTTTGATTTTACTGCAGCATAATATATGCACTTAGCAGGAAAGAAACAGAGGATTGTTTACAGCCCCAGATTGTTTACACCCCACAAAGTAGCAGTGAAAAAATGTAGATATAACAGAGATAGTTCTCTTCCTTTTAATTCTCCAAAATCTTATTATATATAGGTTTGTTTGCAACAACAGTATGCCAGAAAATGGCATAAAATTTGAGATATACTATGGTTAAGCTTCAACTATCATTTACATAATTCCTTTGTTTTATAAAGCATCTGTTCTTAGCACCGCTAAGTAATGCTGACTGTGCAACATGCTGCACAATAGGAAAACATCTTTTCAGCAGTTGTTCATGAATTTTTCCTGTATGTCTTCAAAAAGTAAATGACAAGTGAAAATTTGAAAATTACTACTGTAAAAGTTCAACCTACTAAAGTACCCTGTGACAAGTTATATTCTGTATTATCTCAGCAGAACTGACAAGCTAAATAAAGCCGCATGAGGTCAGTTATTTGCTTAGCAAATCTCCGCTCAGATGACAGAGGAAGTGACAATAATGATTTAGTACTTGGTGTCCTTTCTGTGTGATAGTAATGAACTAATAGTATCACACATTACAGTGAGGTCCTGTACTGAGAGAGGCAGTTAGTTCTTGTAATATTTAATAACTGGAATTCGTCTGCCAGAAGAACCAGGACACTTTTGTATCAAATACAGATGCTACCCAGGGTGGAATTTGTCCAGCAGATAACAAATAATTGTACACAACCTGCTCAGGTTACTCTATTGTTTCAGTCAGAGATGTGAATTCTTTTGTGATGCTTGACTCCTGTCATCATGATGCTGCACACATTAAGATATGATTTACATGTACAAGACAGAGACTTGCTTGTGAAAAGCCCTTGGTGGATTTCAGTGTCTGTTGTAGATCACCTCTCCTGGACTGAAGCACTCTTACTCCTTTTGGGCTCCTCCTACACGATAGAAAGGGCATGTGTGCCATAAACAGATGGCATTCATCATAATTCTTCAGTAAAAGATAACATGATTATCTCATCCAGTAGCTCATAGTTTGTCATAAAGTTTGCATCCTTCCCAGTGCTCTAAAATACTAGTATTAAACTGTGGCATGAAATTGAAAGGTCCATCACTTCAAAATTAACTCTATCCTGGATATACTCCAATAGCTTTTAGTGATTTCAACATGGAGTATTAGGGAGCAAAGTAGGCCAACACAAAGAGAATGTTTTCTAGATGCACTACAGCATAGGGAAATTGATTTAAGTCCATTCATTCAAGTAAAAACATTAGCTTCAAATCCAAGGAAGAAAAACAAAATCAATACAGCCATTTAAGAATCATACAATGCTTTCACCTGAATTCATGAATATTAGAGTACATAGCCAGCACTTATTGATGTATGTGGAAGGATGATTAAAACGATGTAGCTCCACAATTCCTACAAGGACTTTCTTATTTCAAAGGGTCTGATATTTCCCCTTGCCTATAAAAAGCCAGCAGGTCAAATGGGTCATGCTGAACAGTCCATTTCAGGTACGGAAATCTTTTTGATCAGTGTCTCGAAGTAAAGCATAAAAAAGTTGTGGCAAACTATCTCATGTGGATCTGCAGCATAAGTGTACTTTGGTACAGACAGAAGACATATTCTAATTAGGAAATAATGTTTGATACACAATGGGGTAAAATGTATATAAATTTTATTTGAATATAATGGCAAAATTTTTTATTAAGAAGCAGTTAACATTTTTCAAAATCATTAAAAATTTTTGAAAAGGGAATTGCTATAAGCAATGAAATTTTCATTGCAATAGGCAATGAAATTGCTATTAATTGCTATTAGCTGTTACCAAATAAAATCATAATTGCACGGAATTTTAGAAAAAAAAGCTTGAAAATGAAAGCTTACAAAAAGGCAGCTGTAATGTCCCTTTTAACAAAAACACTGCAACATCATTAGCTCTAGTTGAGATATTTCTGCTCATCCAGCTACAATGAAGGGGAAGCAGTCCAAGTATCTCTGACAAAGAAAATCTTTAAAGTTTTCAGGTCTTTCTGATAATGTGAGTTTCTATACATTTTTCAAGTGAGGACAAATACTCTTTTTTTACCCTCTGGAAAGACCTCCTTCCCCTTCACATCACATGAATGCAAAAGAACTTTTCTTAGTAACCTAAGAAAATTCAATTTACTAGATGTAATAGAAGTTCTCTTACTGTATGTATTAGATGTTCTCTTAAATTACATAAGTATGATTTTTTAAATTATGAAGACCATTTACAAGTGAGCACTGAAGATCACTCTCAAGAAAACGGCATGGTTTCCTGTGTTGCTAAAAGTAAAGAGTATATTTTTCATTCATACAAGGTGACTGTGTGCTGCAAATACCTGCATATAAATTGAGTGTCTTTTGAACTGTTTATGCAGCAGATCTCAGGGCTATTGGCTTCTTTGAGTGCCTGGAAATAGAGGTATTTTATTTTATATAGTTCATTTATGCTGCTGCTCCTGTATATGAGACAATCAAGGTAAAAATTAGAATTGCACGGGAAGGAAGGCTAAGGAGCTTATAAATACTAAGTCTAAAAGAGCTATGTAGAAGGCTCATCAAAAGTCTCAAAGTGTAACTGGCTGTTCATAGTCCTAGAATTATGAGAGGGAAAAAAAGTCTTATAAAAAATCTGACCAGATGAGCTAAAGAAAAATCTAATATAACAGAATGCCACATGCTTTCATCAAGATGGTTCAGTTAATTTTTCATTATTTATTACCTTTCTGGTCTGATATATTTCTGGAAAGACAGATCACTAAGGTCTCATTTAACTAAGCAAAATTCAGTGAGAGATAACACAGAGAGCAAATCCATAGTTGTTCAGTTCTTCATTAAATTATGTTAACCTAATGAAACAAAATGTATGCTGAGACATTTAATTTCTTGTCAGCACTACAGAATTAATCCTGAACTGAAACAGGATGGTCACTGTGCAGACCATTTCGAAGTTCACAGAGCCTTTAATACAGTAAGAATTCTAGCATTCACTGACTGGTAATGACATCTACATATAAATAGTTACTGCACTGGACTGAGAATAGTATGATGCAAGATCCAACAAGCACATACCTGGAAGAAACTGAATCTTTTGTGTCTTTTAAGGAAAAGAAGACACTCTGTTATTAAATGTTCCATTTCCACTTTGTCCTTTCAGTGATGTTTCCTTATAAATGCTGTGTTTGATTTTAACTGAAAGAGTAAAACTCAGTGGTTTTAGAACACGTGGGATTTTTTTTTCTCATTTTGTCAAAGAGAAGCAAGTATCCATTCAACTGGAAGAACTTTCGGTTTGTCTAACACAAACAAAAGCTAAAATTTTTGTACAGCTTCATTCATCAGCATTTCAAAGACTGTTTTGTCATCAGTCTGTACTCCAGAGTTATCAATCACATGATAAGCAGCACAGATATGTATGTCTTCATTCACCAACTGAGGAGACAGCTCAGTACATGAAATACACGCTGATATGATGAGTCAGGAAGAGGAAGGGAGAGAAAAAAGCAATAAAACCCTGAAGGATGTAAGTTCTTCAGTGAAACACAATGTCACTGTCATGTTCTGTTCCAGCAGTTTTTTGGCTTCATTTTGTTTAGGTTTCTTTTGCTTTTCCTGAAAAGTGGTTCCCATTCCCCCTTCTAACAACTATAATTTCTATAGTCCTTGAGGGAAGCATAGTTTGATTCAAGGTTACTGACTATTAGGAGGGAATGGAGAGGAGGCAATGAGGTTAGGCCCTTTATGGAAGCACAGGTGCATGAGCACTTACAGGAAAACAAGACAGACCTGTGTAGTCCACCACTGCCATTTAGAAGCAGTTCATCTAGTAAATTAATTCAGTCAAGGATTCCCAATTTTTCTTCCTCTATAAGTGTAATAGACACAGTCTTAAGTTTAACTGCTGAGACAATAGGAATTTTAAAGATTTCTGACTTCAGTATTTTTGTCCAAGCAAGTTTTAGCCTCTAATATGTACTAGCTCATTATGTTTTAGTGCTCCTCATAGATTATTATCCTGATATTTATTGACCAAGCTTTTGATTACTTTTCCTGCAGGTCATCTTTTTTTTCATTAGTATAGGTAGTTTCATTGCATACCTTGGACTATGCACATTATCTAATGGAACTAATGCTCATTTCCACATCACTGTTTTACAAAATGTTAACTCTAAATAGGTCTATCTTCTTATTGTTAGACCCTGCCTATTCCTATCTGTTCCAAAGAGCTTTACTTTTTTTTCTATTACTTTTTTCTTCTTCCTTTCTTTTATACATAAATATTGGTATTTAATTGTATATTTGGTTCAAAGATACCAATATGTAATTATATATTTCAAATATAATTCTACATGAACACCTGTACTTTCTCATAGATTCTTAAGCACCATTTGATTAAATTTTTTTCTTTTGTCTTTCATCCATTCCATGGTGGACTCGTCAAAAAGAAAAGAGAAGAATAAGCAGCATTTTCACTGGGGATAAATATAGACAGTTGTAAACAAGAACCACAAAACCTCTTCAGGAACCTAAGGTTATTATTACTCACTGAAGCACATATAGTCACTAATTAGAACCATATCATTCATCTTGCACCATGTCAGGCAAAATGTTAATTGCAACCCTATTATATGAAATCCAAGCAAGTCCAAGATAGCTGAAATCCAGCATTGTCAGTGGGTTGTTGGGTCTCTTTTCTCTCATATGCATCTTATCCTCTGAGTTAACCACTAAGAAAGGAAAACCAGCACAAATGAGTCCCATGATTACTGATCAGAAAGTGCTCAAAATTTTGAGCAAGAATTAATCCTGAACTGAAACAGGATGGTCACTGTGCAGACCATTTCAAAGTTCACAGAGCCTTTAATACAGTAAGAATTCTAGCATTCACTGACTGGTAATGACATCTACATGCTCAAAATTTGACTGTTCCTTCTGTAGCATTTTTCATTATGTAACTTGAAAATGCCTTAAAATATTCCCATAGTCTTCTAGGAAGAAGTTCTACATTCTTATTTTACAGAAATGTGTAGAACTATGACCAAGAAAACTAATTATTTTAGCAAGCCATATTTCAAGACTGCTTTTCCTTCAGAATAGGCCTCTGGCCAGATTATGACTTCCACTGCTACTGGAAAAGAGAAAAAGATCATAATAGTATTCCCTTCCTACACAATTCCTCCCACAATTATCAAACAATTCTCATCCACTGATCCTGTATTAGGCAAGATGTGGAACATGTACTCAGTTCTGGATTTGAATTTTTTGGCAGAAAATAGCCTACTGACTTAGGCTGGATTATTTCTTAGCTTCTCCATTGATTCACAGAGTTGGCTTAGTTAAAGAAATTCATCCCTCTCACCACATATGGGAAAGTAGTTTGAGAAGTCAAACACTATGTCAATGCACTATCTGTCCGCTTTCTCCTTTGTTCATTTAGGTTGCAAATTCAGCTGCAGAGAATGTCTTCCTATGCATGCATTTTCACTGCTTGCTCCAACAGGACACTGGCCCCATTAGCAGGCCTTAGAGAACATTGTGGTGTCATCAGTCATACACCTAGCTGTTCCCTTTTATTCTCCTTTGCAGTTCTCCAGTCAGAATTCTCATCTGTCTCCCCAAGAGCATTAAGAGTGGAGTGTTGCAGTATGGGCACAGGCTATAAAGGGTTAACAACTGCTACTAAGTTTTCAGTTCAAAGCCTGAAGCATATCTTATCAAGCTGGAACCATAGCTCACGTGACGGCCTTGGAGCTCGCCTGTGTCTTCGATGGTCTGGGAAAGTATCGAGGGAGTAAAGAACAAGGAACAGATAACAAGGACTTGTGTACAGCTGTGTGTTGGCAGAGGAACTGTAAGAGGAGGGTCTGACATTAATGCAAGAATGTATCTTGTAACTAATCAGTATGTTAGTAGCATTGATAATTAGCCATCACTGCATATAAGCTTGTCTCATGCTCTCAATAAATGGATTCTAGCAGATCATATTGATCGTGGAGGTCAGCCCCTTCTTACACCAACCGTCGTACTTCATTAGTGGAGCATTTCTTATTTCATTGCACAGAGGGATCTAATCCTAAAGTGATTTTGTGAAAAACTATGAATGTGCTGCAAATGTGATGATATGCTACTTCTAGCAAGTGCAAGTAGAAGTGGAAAATTGCTTACAGATAAGGTGGAAGTAAGTCCACAGATGACTCTGTCATTCTTGCAGAGTCATCAGTCCTTTAGGATCATAGACTTAGGAAAATTGCTGAAAATAATATCAATAAACTAACATCGACTGATATAACTTTTACTTACAGATTTTTTTGGAGAAGTGGGTTTTCTTAAGATTAAGAGATTGATAAGTTTGCCTTTGGTTGGTTGATTGGTTTCCCTTGTCTATTGTTTGGGGTGTTTTTTTAATTATTCTTTATATAGATCAAATAAATAAAATGATTTAGTTGTTTATTCCAGTTTTCCTTCATGCAAACAAAGGAATCTGTTTACTTCCTTGGGTAAAATGAAAGATAAAATCATAGAAGAGTTATTCTATCTCCATTACAAAAAATTCTGGCACAAAAACAATGATGCAGGATATACAGATGGAAAATGCAGTGACTAATTGATCTAACATCTTCTGTTGCTGGAAGCAAGACTGTGTGACTGTCACAAATAGTTTATTTAAGAAAAAGAAATCAGCGAGCAAGCTTGTGTTCAGCTTGGTCTTGATCCTAGCTAGACATCCAGGGAAGAATATAAGTTAATAATAGATAAAGCTGCTCGGAGTCCTAGCACAATAAGAGAAAATTCTTTGGCTATTGTGAGTGCATTCTTTCTGGGAGTGAACAGAGTAATAACAAAACCACAAACACAATTATTTGATTGTAGTGATCAAAAACATGCCTGTTCTTTGCAACTCAAGTAATAACAATGGAAAAGTACCCTGCCAAACCCAAACTAACATTAATAATAATAAACAAAAGAAAATATGCCATATTTATTAGCTGCAAAGTTTCTAGTACTTTTTATTTCAATACATTCCCTGCCTTCACTTAATCTTCTATTTTTCCCATTGCTAATTTTAAAAATTGAAATCTGATCTAGAACGTTTATATTTATTTCAGTGCTATGCCGGAAGAGATTTGACTGCAGACTTCTAGAGCAAGCTTCTAGCACAATGTAGAGACAAAGTGGGTAAGAAGTCCCTTGACTCTGAGTAAAGTTTTTGCTGCATATTTTTATTTATCAAAACAAGAAATTTATTTTCAAACATTTTGATTTCTCTGTGCTGAAACAGTAGTGTTGCAGAGATGTAAGGAAAAATCAGTTCTCTAAAGCAGCTGTTCTCAGAAAGACATTGTAATCAGGATGCTCACAGATTTTTTTCCTCATCTTTTCTTTTTATAGCCTGTTGGAATAACACCTGAAGCAAATAAAGATCAGCAACTTTTTTTCTCTTCTCTCTCTCAACTGGATAAATCTGGTCTCCTGATGTGCTCACTCCTAACATTTTTAAGAATGTGTTTTATATACACATTCTTCCTCCTCAGCCATGTGGGATACAGGTTAACCGTAGAGACGTTTCACTCCCAGTAGATGGAATATCATTCAATAATAATAACAAGAAAAAGCTGTATAAATCCAAGCTGCCTCCTTAATTCAGTATTTCTTGAAAACTGCATTAGTCTATCCATGCAGATAAATTGACAGGTTTTCAGAGCATTCCCTTGTTTTGATATTACTAGGAGATAATTACTGCCCCTTTAACCACTATCATTTTCAATATAAGTTAGGAAAGGGCTTCACTTAATATCTTAAGTTCTTGATTTGGTTCTGCATGATCCAATTCTTATACACAGTGCACAAATTGTAGCCACTTCATCACTGTCTCATTATTTTTCTTTTAACAGTGCACTGACAGTGATTAATTTCTGAAGACCAGTAAACAAAAACTTAGCTTTGAAAGTGATTAAAGGTTCACTGAAATATATGTGTGTGCACAAGTTAACTAAATACTGTTACTATAAAGTCAAACACAGTTTCAGAAAGGAAGTTCAGATGATAGAAAAAATGAAAAAATAGCAGAAAATAGCAGACCAGTGCTATTTAACATCTTTGTAGGAGATATGGACAGTGGGATTGAGTGCACCCTCAGCAAGTTTGCAGATAACACCAAGCTGTGTGGTGCAGTTGATACACCTGAAGGAGGGATGCCATCCAGAGGGACCTTGACAGCCTTGAGAGGTCCATGCCAACCTCATGTAGTTCAACAAGGCCAAGTGCAAGATCCTGCACCTGTGCTAGGGCTATTCCAATCACAGATACAGACTGGATGGAGAGAAGCTTGAGCACAGCCCTGAAAAGAAGAATTTGGGGGTGTCAGTTTATAAGAATCTCTACATGAGCCGGTAGTGTGCACTTGCAGCCCAGAAAGCCAACAAATCCTGACTAATGATTCAAGAGAAGTGTGACCAGCAGGTTGAGGTGATTTTTCCCCTCTAGTCATCATTGGTGAGCCCCCTGCCTGAAGTACTGTGTCCACTTCTGGAGCCTCCAGCATAGGAAGGACATTGATCTGTTGGAGCACATCAAGAAGAGGGCCAAATGATGGTCAGAGGGCTGGAGCAGGTCCCTTCTGAGGACAGGCTGAATGTATTGCAGATGTTCAGCCTGGAGAAGTCACATGGGAGACCTCATAGTAGCCTATCAATACCTGAAGGGGACCTACAGAAATGCACAAGTAGGACATTTTAACGGGATATGTGATGGCAGGACTGACGGAAGTAAATTGTAAGAGAGAAGATTCAGATTAGATATAAGTGCGGGTGGTGAAACACTGGAAGAGGTTGCCCATAGAGGTTGTGGATGTCCCCTCTCTGGAGGTGTTTAAGGCCAGGCTAGACAAGGCATTGAGCAACCTGATCTATTAAGAGGTGTCGCTGCCCATGGCAGGGGGGTTGGAACTAGATGATCTTTAAAGTCCCTTCCAATCCAAACTATTCTATGATTCTATGTTTCTATATTTGTAGAGAAGTAACAGTTTCTGGAATGACTCTGAGAGTAATCTAAAAGAATAAATTAATTCTTAATGAACTTGCTGTAATTCTACAATAATGAAAGATTAATACAACATATGTTCTTGAACATATATTCTACTTAAGTAAATATGCTATCTGGAGGAACTATATTGACACATAGTCATATAAAACAAGACTAAGAGTCTAAGAAGACAGGGCTTTTATGTCTTTGTTAACCTCTTGATTCATGCTCTGGAGCTGAGTGTTTTGAAATGTGTTACTGTCAATCTCAGTAGTAAATGTAGTATTTGATTATTATTTTAAGGTAATTAAGAAATATACTTTTAAAATCTATTGAATGGCTTCTCTACTGCTTCACATCTTAAAACTCAGACTTGAACCAAAGCTTTGTAAGTTGTAGTGATTGTGACTGTAAAATCAGAATTAAATCAATGGGATTTCCATTTGAGTTAATACTGTAATGCACAAACTGGAGAAGAGGATTCATGCTTACAGTCCCAGCCCTGCTCTGAGGAGACTCTGGAGAGTGTGAAGATACTAGCAGAAAAGAGAGCCAAATACATTTAAAGAAAAATACTTCTTTGTGGTTCTAATGGCAGTATGCTGCACGAACAAGGAAAGAAGGGAAAGAAATAAAAAAGTAAAGAGGAAAAACACTGCAGCTTTTGTCTTTTGAAAGAACTTCTGAAAACTTTGTCTTTACAACACAATTCATTGGATTCCTATGTAAAATTAGTAGGGTAACAACTTATGTATTAAACAAATCAAGCTGAAAGCCAAGTTTACCTTGATTTATGTTCCCATCAATGTAGTCTGTCATGGAGTACAAAATAGATTAAATATATATGACAAACGGTTTGTTTAAGTAAATAAGCAGAACTTTCTGTCCCCTCATTCAAAAACTCTTTCTTTTATTTTCTTGTTTCTTGGTTAGAAAGCATTGACATTGAAAGCAAGATGACAATATCTGAACTGCAAGGGTTATTTTTAAGAAGTTTCTCTATGGCAAGAGAATTTTATCTGAAGTAAAATAACAGCTTACATTATAGTTATTATTGTTACATTTATGTCTTTCATTCCAGTACAATTACATTCAATATTACTTACAAAGAAAAAAGTTATTTTTAAATTATTCGAAGAATAGGGAGTAACAGTAAATTAATTTGAGGACGACTCACAAATTTCAGGTGGCTGTACTTCATTTATAATTGTTTCAAGGCAGATATGCAAATGGAGAATGGTGTCTTCTAAATATAAATAAATACTTTAAAGATGTATTTATTTTATATAAATATATAACAATCATTGCTATAGTTTACAATTAATAATTCCTTTTAAAAGTGGTAGAGAGAAAATGCATTAAAAGATAGTCTTTAAAGTATGTGTTTATCTTTTCTGTGAAAAAATCAGTTGCAAATATCACTACCATCCAGTATCATCACCCACATACTATATGTTTTAACTATTTTTATTTCAATGTTTTATTTCAGTAAAATAATAATTTACATAATTATTAAATTGTGTTCATGATGGAATAATACACTGTATATTACTCCTAAAATTCATGCAGAAGAGTGAATTACATGTATTGGTAATTCATTCTGAAATTTTAGGACTGTAAGATCACAGGGAGCATTCAAAGTACTTAGCAACACAGTTGCTCATACACAATACACCCACTCACATATTCTACAGAAGCAATATTTATTTTCTAATTTCACTCTCCAATATCACCCTCTTTAATTTTTTCTAGGAAGTAATTATTTCCAGTTAGTCATCATGAGGCATGTTACCACAGTTTAAGTGAAAGACTAAAAACCCCCCAAACCATAAGGATTTTATAGGAATTAATTATTGAATATTTTGTACCAAATCCTGTGTAATGATAAGGATTCAGCTTGCTTCAAGAAATGCATGGCTTGAACTTCAGACAGGCTATTACTTTTTTCCATTGGGAGGGACTTGTTTTTGGTAGTCAGAAGCTCAGTAATGACCTTACCAAGGCCATCTGCGGAACATCTGTGGTGTGGCTTAAGCTCTATCAGAAAGAAAAAAATAACAATAATCTGCTATTGTTGTAAACTCAAGAATATCCTGAATGTAGTAGCATTTAGATCAGTTTTGTAAATGCTGCCTGCTTCATGATTTTGACACGAATTAGAAGTTAAAGGTTAATCTGTTGTGCTCTTTGTAACAGATGTGGGGTCAGCCACTGGTTAAATCTTGTTTTCACTGAGGCTGTCCCACAGTCTCTGTTGTTCAGCTAATCTTCAATTATCTCCACAATCTGACAGGTTTCTGAAGAGAGCTGGTTTGCAATATTTTAAATCATGCAACTAATTTTCCTCAAAAACCTTTAATAATTCAGGAATTATACTATGAATTCCTGACAGTCCTGATGACACAGAAACAGTATTCTAGCAGTTATTATTGAAAGGAGCAAATTCTCCAGTGGCTGCATGCTGCAATTTCTAGCTTCACAGGTTGAAACTGCAGCCATTTTGCCTCAATCTTGATTCTAGGTTTAAGATCAAAAAGTCTGTAAAAGGTAGCCAGAGCTCCAAAACAAATATCCTTTCCATTACAGACTTGATTTGTGTACCCATAAATCTTCCCATTGCAGGAAAAGTGCATACGTTTCTCAGTAAAAGACAGTAAAATTGCTCTGCATATTTCATCTGTACATGGTGATCCATCTCCCTTTCAGGATTGCACAGTAATGTTTCGTTTGCCCCCTAATGAGTCCCAGATCAATGGCTGTGACATCCCTATTTCAATAATGGTGAGTCTGGCCCTTGAGCTGCTGCTTATTTATAATGTCTCAAGTGATGCCACTGTCATAGTACTGGCAACAATCAATATTTCATTAGAAAAACTTTCAGATAGTTCTGTCTGTCCAGGAAACTAAGTGTTTTTTGTACTGAAAACTTATTTTCTAAAATAAATTATTTAGAACCTTGATATTTGATCTACTCACCTTAAGGTAACTGTCTTTTCAATTGGCCTGGATTTAATGTAAAATTTTTATATTAACTCTTATATTAAGAGTTAAGAGCATTGCAAACTTTACATGATACCACTGAGAGGCACATTTATTTAAGGCACCTCATGCTACAAGAATAAACTGTAACAGAAATAAATTAATTTTAAATCCCTAAAATTTTTTGCAGAAGTCAAGTAAATTAGAAACCATTTAAATGCATACCTGCACATTTGTTCAGATATCAACACATAAAATGAAAGAAAAAAATGCAAATCTCAATAAATTTTCACTCATAACATGCTCCTGTTTCATTGCTTGCCTGCTTTCCATTTGCTGCAAGAATCTTAGAATCATGGAATAGTTTGGGTTGGAAGGTACCTTAAAGATCACCGAGTTCCAAGCCCCCTTCCACTAGATCAGGATGCTCAGTGCCTTGTCCAGCCGGATCTTGAACACCCCCAGAGAGGGTAACCTGTTCCAGTTCTTCACCACCCTCANGCCCCCTTCCACTAGATCAGGATGC